>JZKD02S0307645.1:0-15887 GCA_000966675.3 Picea glauca
ACCAGAGGATTTTATTGCTACAATATGTTACTCTTCACATCTTTCTCCTCATACACCTTGCCCTGTAGTCAGGGTTCTAGGTCAGAGTTTCATTTTTTACTAGATATTTAGGGGCTAGAAAGCTAAGATCACTCCCTATTGAAATCTCCAGCTTATGACCTCCACTATTCATGAATATGTTGAAATGTTTCCTGAGTGAATTAGAATATGAATTTAATCATTCAATCAAATTTGAATGGTAGTCAATCAAATCTGATTTAGATAAAATTCATTAGAGATAGTCAATTCAACATGATTTAGAAAGAATGAGATATGATCTCAGTGAATCCAATCTAAGTTAAAATCACAGACAATGAAGAGTGTGTTTTATGTTCTCCAATTTTTTATTTGAGTTATATTTTTCAGCAGCTCACATGTTTTCTTCTTGACTTTTAAACACTCTCTATCCTTTTTTACTCGATATTTAGAGGCTCCAAAGCAGAGGTCACTCCCTCTACAACCTTTCTTAATAAGATTATTTCCTTTTAATGGAACAAGCCAAGGTCAACAAGCACAAGAGAATTCTTTTGCATCAGTTCACTACTAACATCATCCATAACAAATGAATCATTTCATATTTACACCGCCAGGTATAAGATCAGTTTGGGGGATGAACCTTACCAACTCCAAAACCAATGGTGTGTCAGGGGGGCAAACCATATTCCTGTACCAAGGTACGTCTATCCTTCAAAGAATGAACAGGTGCATCCCACAAATCACCCCAAAAGAAGATGCCTAAAAACAAAGCAACTATGCAACACAAGTGCCTTGTGATTTCCAACTCCAAATGGGGTGTCTCGCTAGATCCCAACTTGCACTACTGCCCTCCATATTCCACCTACCATACCCGCAACTTATCTCCACACTGACCATATACTCCTGAATTTAATCAAGCCCAAAACCTAAAACAAGTATGGGAAGAAATGATATCACACAAATCAAAAGCCCCTCGCACCTTCGGTCCTTACCCATATGCTACGCTATCATCATCCTATGCCGAAACAAAACCTGCCAAGGAGAAGCACCCTCTATGCACCTCATCATCCATTTGATTGTAAAAATGCTACCTTGAGTGGCAACATCAGTCAACCCAAGCTCCCCCTCATCCTTGGGCATACTACATGCATCCCAAGAAACCAAGGAAGACACCTCTCTCTGCCATGCTGCGACCACAAGTATGACTGCAGGATTTGCTCCAGTCTTCAAAACAAGAGCCCTACTAGGCAACCAACAAGTGATATAATATATGTGCGAGCCTAGAGAGTCTGTCCAACCACTATCAGATTCCCACCAAGCAAGAGTTCCTTATGATGTTAGACATGAAGTTTACACTGTAGCCACTGAAGACACAAATTCCGCATGGACACTGGCAAGGGTCCCACTCCAAAGTGAATACTCAGATGTCTAACAATCACCCAAGGCCAAATATAAGTCCAGGTTGTGGGGATCTAATTAGGTGGAGAGGCCAACCCTACCAACCAAAAATTCATTTTGTGGTCACTAACCACAGCACCTGATGCTAAGTAGAATGTGTCCAAGCAAGCATGACCACTATCAATCTTCTGTTAAACTTTAGAAAATATGACACGAGTCTATGATGTGCAGGTTATGAGTGCAAATGATAGTAGGGTTCAAATCCACGCTCAAAAGGTTATAGCCTTCTTGTCTTCCTTCTCCACTGTGGTTATATTAGAAACAGAATATCCAATTTTTACATGAATTTTATATTGTGGCTGTAGTTTAGTGGTAAGAATTCCACGTTGTGGCCGTGGAGACCTGGGCTCGAATCCCAGCAGCCACATTCAAAACTGTTTGACATCCTCTCGATTTCTCCAGTAAATGTATTGAGATTTTATTTGTTTTATTAATTTTGAAATGTATTGATTTCTGGGAAAAAGATGTCACCCAACATAAGTAGTTACTTCAGTTTTTCTCAGTGCACCCTGTACTTGTTTTAGTTCCAATATCGACTCTGGCTAAAAATGGTAGTTTGTGTAAAAAAAATAATTACAACTTACATTGAAACGTCCTGCTCCCATTAAACTTCCATATGAAAAAGCGTTAAAACAGTAAATCTGCATCTCACTTACTCTTTGGTCTTTATGTTTTGCCTATTTGTTTTGACAAGGTCATGACACCTACAAGTGTATAAGCTTCTTTTCAAATACAGTATTTATTTTGAAAGGGTGAAGGCATCTTTAATGGAATTGTATCAGCAAAGACATATTTTGGTTTGAAGATTACCTGTCATAGTGATGGCACTGTCCTTGGAAGAAATATCTTAAATATATACACGAATGGTGTAATCTTTCAATTGGCCTATTAGCTCAGTTGGTTAGAGCGTCGTGCTAATAACGCGAAGGTCGCAGGTTCGAGACCTGCATAGGCCATTTTTAGGTTTTCATTCTCATTACCAGGTGACCAGGTTATTGTGCTCTCTCTCAGTTTTTGAGTGTTAAATTTTCTGTTTTTTCCAAAACACGGAAAATATACAACGGAAAGATGGCACCAGAGGATTTTATTGCTACAATATGTTACTCTTCACATCTTTCTCCTCGTACACCTTGCCCTCTAGTCAGGGTTCTAGGGCAGAGTTTTATTTTTTACTAGATATTTAGTAGCTAGAAAGCTAAGATCACTCCCTATTGAAATCTCGACCTTATGACCTCCACCTTTCATGAATATGTTGGAATGTTTCCTAAGTGAATTAGAATATGAATTTAATCAATCAATCAAATTTGAATGGTAGTCAATCAAATCTGAAATAAATTCATTAGAGTTAGTCAATTCAATATGATTTAGAAACAATGAGATCTGATCTCAGTGAATGAAATCTAAGTTAGATCCATCTCAGCTTTTTATAAATGTGTGATTTTGAATCAATAAAATCACAGGCAATGAAGAGTGTGTTTTATGTTCTCCAATTTTTATCTCTGAGTTATGTGTTTTATGTTCTCCAATTTTTATCTCCGAGTTATGTTTTTCAGCAGCTCTCATGTTTTCTACTTGACTTTTAAACACTCCTTATCCTTTTTAACTCGATATTTAGAGGCTCCAAAGCAGAGGTCACTCCTTCTACAACCTTTCTTAATAAGATTACTTCCTTTTACGAGGATGGAACTAAGCTAAGGTTAACCAACACAAGAGAATTATTTTGCAGGAGTTCACTACTGACGTCATCATTTCATAGTTACACCACCAGTTCTAAGATCAATTTGGGGGATGAACCTTACCAACTCCAAAGCCAATGGTGTGTCAGGGGGAGCAAACCATACTTATAACGATTCCAAACTAAAATTAATAAAAATAGAAGGGCTATGCTCAATTCTGGACGAAATCTCTGTATTTCACTGCTGTTACTGTTGTTCCTCTGTTTGGTATCCATCATGCTGAGTGCTAGCCGAGTCCCATCAAGCACTCTCGGATCCCTGTTCACATCCTTCAACACCAACTCAATGGCTTTCTTTGCAACTTTCCCATTGGTGAAATCATATGCAACCAGAGCACCAATATTTACAACATCAGATCTCCTAACAAGCCCTTCATTTTGTGCAGCAATACACCCAGGGAAAATATGTACAGGCTCAGCACCACAAAAGGCACAAACTTCCAGTCCATTTCTGAGAACACTGAATCTGTATACTTTAAACTTGACACTGTACCCTATTGAATGTCAAGGAATTGAAACAAATGGGCTTCTTACAGCAGCCTAAATGTTCAACAATAATAAGGATAGGATCACAGGCTACAGCACTGCCCAATAAAAATGATTGAGAGGTCTTCCAAGATTAATACATTAAGCTCTGAGATCGGACAAACCATGGTTAATTAAGGAAAAATGAAAATACTTTAATGCAAATACTGATCTGGGAAAATAAGGATAGCTTCCTAGATGGGTCTGGAATATGAGAAGAAATAGAGAGCTTTACACAATAGTGTTTTCAAGACAACCAAAGAAGCAAATATGCGAATTCATTGCACCAGGTTTGAAAGCACAAGCATTAGGAACGAAGCTTTACTGGCTGGAAATTCGATCTCTTTTCAGTATATTTTTTATCCTTTAACTCTGAAATTTGAAAGATGGAAGATTTCCAGGAGGTGGAGAAGGCAATAGGAAGCTGGCAATCAAGCACAGTGTCCATTCAAAGGCTGTTGGAGTACAGAGACCCATTGTTCATTGTGGAAACCAAAGATAAAGCTAAAGTTAAATGCAATCCTATGGATCCCTGGCTTTGACAAAATGTCATTAGACGTTGATACATCTATGTGGTTCTTTTAGATTCCCAAATATCGTGTTTAGATCACATGGTAGCTTTCTCTTGTCTCGTGACTTTGGACTTGAGTCAATGTTTACTTTGAACAGACTACAATGTCTTCAAGAATAGACACCACCTTATGTGCATTGATAGAAGCAAAGGAGCCAGACCCAAGGATGAATGTTATAACAAGGTCACTAGAATCAGAATTGATGAGGTCTTCCTTCATTACAATATTAGGCCTCCCATTTGCAGAGTATTGTATATCGACATTATGATTCTCTATTTCATCAAACACACTCAAATTGGATAACAATGGTAGATTTCAAACATTTACATAGAAAATAGATGAGTTCACATTGTAATTCATAAATGTAAAATGGTGGAAATGAAGATGAACCCAATGATGCAAGGGCTGCAGAGTCGGGTTGTGAACATGCCATATTTTCAGTCTAATGGGGAGATGGTGCCACTCTGCTAATCTGCAGAATCACAACGCTTCAGATTGTATAATCAAGAATCTACATCACTAGTCTTCGTGATACTATCCATTGATCGCATCTCGCTAGACACATACCGCTTTTCAGCGATTGCTCTGGCTAGAGACCTGAGATTTCATTGATGGTGAAAGGGACGGGTCAGCTAAATACTTATCATAAGCATTCAAACGTCCAAAATTCTTCTCTTAATCTCCAATTGTATCATTTGCGACACTTGAAGACCTCATTACTCCTAACAGATGTTCTAGAAACTCATCAGAAATGAATAGATCTAGACAAGCTTCTATAGAACCACAGTAAGCAATGTCATGCACAACTTCGAGTTCATTTAATTCTATGAGAGACTAACACACTACCAAAAAACACTCGGAATATGATCTCTTCCCCATTCCCAAACAATACCAATTCTCTTGGGCATGATATACAAGGGATCTCATCAATCAGAGACCGAAATGAATAGATCTATATCAAAACAGAGATGAAAACTTTTCTTTTGAATGTTGCAGACCAGGCAACCTGTGGAACAAGTGATTTCCATCCAATCGTAGGTAGTCCACTAATGACACCACCCCCTAGCTGGGCTACGATACCACTAGGATGAAGAAGTAATGCATCATCATAATAATAATAATCTAATTTTAAGGTCATGACCAAGCGAGACACCAAATTGGTGTATGAGACCCCCTTGTTTGTGGGACAAGAGACCCCCAACGCCTAGCAATTTGACTGCTAAAGTCTACGGAAGTGTACATACCCTACACCCCTCTTGATTAAGAGAATACTCAAGTAGTCTCTTAATTCACAAAGAAAAAAGATTGTTAAACCAATATTTCACTGTTGAGTTTTTGAAGACAAAACAGTCATTGACACCCACAATGCCTACCCACACAACACAAGGAGATCTTCCTTCTCTGCTCAATAGTCCCTCAAAAGTATCCTCCCTTTAGTGCTATTCAAGATGTGCATGGAAAGGTCCAAGTTGATGTCACTCAACTCCAACAGAAATTATCTTGATTCTTGGCTTTCCCATAGCTCCCATTGCTTCACTTTATGGTTGTTCTATCACATGCTATGACAAGCTTTTTTTTTAGCAAGAACTCTCATTTTTCCTCTTTTCTCTCTTCCAAAAATTAACTCTGTTTTCCCATTCAAATTTCTCTTCTTGTTGCATGACTGAAATATGGAAAGAGAGTCTTAATTCAACTCTTCCTAGTGCCAAGAATGTAGGGAAGACAACTTGTTAAATTTTAGGAAATGATGGCTTAGATTGAAGAATTTGTTTCCTCCACTCCTCTTAACCTTTTAACTTTGCAACTCAGATTTTGAAAAGAGTGAATGTTCAAGGTAACATAAGGTAACATTCATGATATTATATGACTGTCTTTAGATTATTCATATTCTAAGGTAACCTAACACGTGTACAATCTGATTCGACACCCAGCAATACACTTGTATGTTTCATAATCTTCTGAGTGACACGATTGTGCCCATTTTCCTTTATGTATACATTTGTCCTCAGCTCTGTTTTTGCCTCTTTTTTTTTTTAAGTAAAAAGGTTTGGAGCCTATTATATTATCATTGACAAAATACATAGTTGTTGGTGATGTCAGCTGTCCCGCCTGAGCAGGAAACCGGGACAGTTGGGCATCCCTGTCCATGTGTCACCATAGATGCAGAGTAGGCAAAATTTAACAAAATTAACGCTGCTACGTCCCACCCGAAGGAAACCGGGACTAGCAGGCATCGACATGAAACTGGTTCTTTCACCTAGAACTAAGAAATATTGATAGCTATCTGTCCTAAGGCATACACTATTAGAACAAAACCACAAGCAAAGTCTAGGTCTGAACATCAAATAACCTCGGAGCCAGGGTGATTGTCGTCGACCACGGAGTGCCTCCATCTTGCTGGAAATGCGTATGCTTGGGCACATGTCGGGCATTGTTTCTTTGGCGTGGCTCTAGAGTGCGTTTCAAAGAACATGTCGAGCCTCTGCTCCAATCTCGCGATGCGGAAGACCTGATCTTCTAGGAGATTTCTCATATCAAAGACGAGATTGAGATATCCCCAGTCAACTGAAGGTGGCTGTTCCGGGCTGGTGGCCGCTTTTGCTCTCTACGTTTTGTGTCCCTCTGCTCCTCTGGTGGGTTCGGGAGGAACTTCTTCCTCCACATAACAGGGAGAGTAAGGCCTCTCTACGCTGATGTCACAGTGGTTGCACGTGCCGCTTGTCGTCTGTGGAGTGCTAACCGAGCCAAAATGCGAGCGCGGGTTCCAATTTTCCGGGACCATGAACAAGGTGTGTTCAGGAGGGCTATCCAGGCCTCCTTCCGGGATCACCTCCTCGACGACCGCCATTGGAGGCATGCGTGGTCGTTCCCTTCGCCTCCTGGCAGCCATTGCCATTGCCTTTTCAAAATTCGCCTTCCTCTTGCGTCGCGACTCCGTTGTATACCAAGCCGCTCCCCTTCGCGGTGTCCCCCTGATTCTTGGCATGGTGAGGTTCCAGTGGCTGAGCCAGGAGCGGCCAATTGGAGTCGGATTGCTGCTAAGGGTGGGAAATATGGCCGAGAGCAGCGACCGCTCCAGTGGAACGAGAGAGAATCTGCTGCAATGCTGGTGCTTCTGTGAAACGTAGGTTTTCGGGAGCGCCCTGTTATCTGGACTTGTAACTCGCACAATGAGCACAAATGTCATACCAATTACCATAACTACAACCATCACCTCCTCCATTAAAATTTGTTGGATAGTGCGGGTACCCTTCCCTTGCGCGAGAGGTCTCGGTTGTTGAATGCGCTTGTGCTTATACATGCCAAATTAATGAGCGAGGTGATGTGAGTCGGTAGACACAATAACACCGTGTCCCAGCTCGCTCCCACGTGGCCGCATCGCCCTCCATGTCACCCCATCCGGGGACCTCTGTTTTTGCCTTTATTCATATTTCTATTTTTACATTAACTTTGAATATGCCTAGATAAAGACACAAAGTACAATAGTACGTAAGATGGAGGCCTGTTGTTTAGTTTTTTCTTTTTAATATGGAAGTTTATTGATAACAGTAAGCTCACTAAAGCTGTGAGAAGAGCATCCCAGACTTATAACAACAACAAAGGGCATTTTGTAATCATATGATAGTATTATTGCGAATATAGATAATCATTTTTTTCCTTAATTTCAATTTTTTTTTTAAATTACTGAATCTAGGTGCCAATAATTCTGAGTTGAGTAATAGCCCAAAAATAAGAAAGTAGAATGAAGGATAAATAAGTGATATTCAAATACCATAGCAACGAGTCTTTCATAAACGAAAAGAAACATATCAATCGGAGGAGGATTTGGAGCAACTGCAATCTAGGGTTTGACAGTTGTGGCCATAGCAAAGGACAACATGAGCACCAAAGGGGGGGGTAAGGGTACCCCCTCATACAAACAGGTAGTGGTAGACAGAAGGAAAGGGCCAAGAGGCATAGTTTTCAAGGCACCAATGACAGGCACCTCTGGATCAGACCCAGAAAAAGGTCAGGAAAGGAACCAGGGAAAAAGTGAGTGCATGGGAGAAGAAACCGGAGAAACTTAGAGTGAGGCACAAGACACAATGAAGCCCAACGGGGCATAAGGGCGCAACCCGTGCAAACCCAAAACAACAATGATAACCAAGGTAATACTGGAGGATCCGCAAACGCAACTCTACAGGGACCAAACGAATATGCATGCGCTCATCTGCAAGTTCATGGGTTTGTGGCCCACACAAAGAACGTTGCGCAACTGGATTAAATATCATTAGAAGCCAAACGGAGAAGTGGAGCTCCACCTGAGCTCGAAAGGTTTCTTCACAGCAATATTCATGAACCTGGAGGATAGGGATAGAGTCTTTGAGGAAGGACCATACTTCCATGCCTCAACAGGACTGTACATGCGGCCATGGAAGGAAAATTTCTCCCCAGAAAAAGAGACTTTCAAACAGGTGTCGGTCTGGCTGAGATTTTATTCCTTACCTTTAGACTATTGGTTACCCTCTACTTTCGAAGCAATAGGAAAGAAACTGGGGAAATATGTGAAGACCTCAGAAGCCACCCTAAAAGGGAGATATACATCTTACGCAAGAATCTGCATAGAGATGGATGTGTCAAGAGCACTCCCAGAAGCTATAAGTTTGGAATTCAAGGATGAGGAATGGATCCAAAAAATATATTACGAACAGATTCCCTTTAGATGCAGAAGATGCCATGAACATGGCCACCTGATCAGAGAATGCCCTCTTAATAAAAAACAAGAAGCGGAAAACCCCAAACCACAACAAGATGAGGATGGGTTTATAAAACCGAACCCCAGAAGTAGAGCAAACAAAAAGAAGAGTAGAACCCCAGCAGGAAATAACCCGGAGACCCAGAATAAAACGGAAGGAAGGGAAAAAACCAATAAAGGGGCAGAAAATGAAAAGGATTCGGTAAAAGCTCAAGAAGTCAGAGAACAAGCAACAAACGAGCCCACTGATCGACCAAGTAACAAGAAGGAACAGGGGAGTTGCGCAACCCCGATGGATGGAGAAATCAAAGACAACAACACCCCCATGAAAGAAGCAGAGGGAGATGCGTAAATGGCCCCAAGCGAAGTAGGCACAAAAGATCTTGATCTCAGAGACCTTGTGGAAAGGGAAGGGATAGATCTCCCGAACATACTGGAGCAATGGAAAAGACAGGGAATAGACAATGTACCAACAGAGCAACTTGACCTCATTCAGTACCTGTTTCTCCTAAGGGAGGAAGCCAAAGCTAGAGGACTAAAGCGCACACACGGGGAGATTGGACACCTAGGAGTCAAAGTCGGGGAGGGACAACCACAACTCTCACCCAAACAAACGCGGAGGAAAAAAGGCAGGAAATCAAATAGCGTAGCCCTACAGGAGCTTGGAGTGTTATAGATAAACTCGGGTAAGATCAAGAAACTCTTCCCCAACTCCCCCCCACATGTTTAAATGAAGGTTATAACTTGGAATATAAGAGGCCTAAACAGCCTGAGAAAGCAAAGAATCCTTAGAAATAGACTAAAGCAGGAACAACCGGATCTCTATTTTATTCAAGAGACAAAATGCAATACAGAGAGAATGGAGGCAATCAGTAAACAACATTGGCGCAAGTACAAGATGGTGGCTATCGGAGGCCACCAAATGGCAAGAGGTATTCTCACCTTGTGGAACCCACAAGTACTGAGCCAAATAGCAGCTAAAGCGGCCAAGCACACCCTTATGGTTCACATGCAAATCATTGGAAACACAGAGGTGATTCTATGCACTAATGTGTATGGGCCCCAGGTGTCAGAGGAAAAGAGAGGAATGATACGAGACTTAGAAGATCTTAAAACCCGATCCAACAACCTCCAATGGATCATGGCAGGGGAATTCAACATCATCACGTCACTTGCGGAGAAAAAAGGAGGTACGAGAAGATTGGATAGGGATGCGGAATAATTCTCAAAGTTCATAGACACAATGGAGATGGTAGACCTCAAAACTAATAATGGCCAGTTCACCTGGAACAATAAACAGATGAACCAGTATCAGGTAGCAACAAGACTCGACAGATTCCTAGTATCGGAGTCAATCATTATGTAGGGGCTAAACTTAGATTGAAACATCCTCCCCTGGGGGTGATCTTATCACTGGCCAGTGAAACTAGAAGCAGGCTTCCAAACCACACCAAAGAACAGACCCTTCAGTTTTGAGAAATTCTAGATTGAACACCCGACTTTCAAGGAAAGAATCAAACAGTGGTGGCGGGAGGAGAAACCAGATCAAGGGACAAGGATGTTCAAACTCTATAAGAAACTAAAGTATATCAAATATAGGCTCAAGGAGTGGAACAAGGACACTTTTGGGAATATAAACCAAGAGAAAAACAACATAGAAGAAAAAATGAAAAAACTCCAGGAAACCTGCATTTCGATGAGGGTTATACGGAGGAACGGAAAAAGGAAGAGATCCAGATGACCCGGGAATGGGAAGCTAGATGCTAGCAGGAAGAAACACTTTGGCGACAAAAGTCCCGCATCAGATGGCTAAAGGAAGGAGAACGGAACACCAAGTTTTTTCATAGAACAACCATGGCCAGAAGAGCCCATAACAAAATCCTGAAGATTAAGGACCAGGATGGAATAGAGCGAGAGTCACATAAGGAGATCGAAACTACTCTGGTAAACCACTTCCACGGGATAGCCCAGGAACCCAACCAAGACAGAACGAAGGCCATACAAAGGATAATCCAGCATATCCCCCGCCTGGTCACTGAGGAACAAATCAACAACCTGAACAAACCCACTGTGGAGGAGGAAATTGACCAAGTACTCTAGGAAATGCCCAATGAGAAAGCCCCAGGTCCAGATGGCTTCACAGTGGATTTTTTCAAAGCCTGTTGGAAAATTGTCAAACATGACGTTTATAGGGTAGTGGAAGACTCTAGAAGGTCAACCTCCATTCTAAAAGCGCTAAATGCTACAATGATTACACTAACCCCCAAAGAAAATGAAGCCAAAACCCTTAATCGTTATAGACCTATAGTGTTGTGCAATGTGGTTTATAAGATAATCTCCAAAGTTATAGAAAATAGATTGAAACCCCTCCTACCCACATTGGTCTCATCAGAATAGGCAGGCTTCGTGGAAGGAAGATAAATAATGGACAATATCATCCATGCCCATGAGCTTATCCACGCCCTGAAGCTTCAAAAGAGAGTGGGAATGATAATACAACTGGACCTAGCAAAAGCTTATGAAAAAATTAGTTGGAATTATATGGTCAAGACTTTGGAAGCCTTTGGTTTCACCCAACACTAGATCATCTGGATAGTCAGCCTAGTATAAACAACAAGCTACTCACTACTAATAAATGGAGCCCTTGCCAAACCTTTTTGGCCCATGAGAGGCATCAGACAAGGAGACCCGATGTCCCCCTTCCTTTTCATTCTGATGATGGAAGGTCTCAATCGAAGCATAAAAAGCACAACTGCAACAGGTGAAATAACAGGTATCAAACCTTTCGAAAATTGTCCGACTTCCAGACACCAACAATTCGTGGATGACACCTTACTTCATGGCATACCCACGGTCAAGGAAGCAAAAGCCTACAAACGAATCCTAGAAGAGTTTGGGGAAGCCTCGGGTGCAGAGATCAACCATTCCAAATCTATGATCTTCTTCTTTAATACCAACCCCGCAATCCAAAGAAATTTGGCCAACATTTTGGGCTTTGAATGAAAATCACTCCCAACTAAGTACTTGGGCATTCCCCTGACAGACAAAACTTACAAAATGTCAACTTGGGAAGGAATAATCAACAAATTATAGGAGCGGGTGAAAAACTGGACGTACAGATCCCTCAACCTAGTCGGAAGACTTATTCTGACCAAGTCTGTTTTGCAAGCAATTCCAACCTTTATGATGTCTGTTTTCCCAACCCCCAAGGGGATACTACAAAAGATAAGAACCATCCAAAGGGACTTCATGTAGCGAGGAGAGGAAACAAGGAAAAAATGGGCCCTGGTGGCTTGGGAGAAGGTCTGTAAACCAAAAGGCAAAGGAGGTCTGGGGCTACAAGACCCACAAGTGACCAATGACGCCTATAGGGAGAAACTTTGGTGGCGTTGGGTCAAAGAAACTACTACACCATGGGTAAACCTATGGAAGGCAAAGTATGCCCCAGACATACGTGACCAGGACAAAATCCGCTTCAGAGGCACCAAGGAAGGTTCAACCATCTAGAACCTAGCTTGGCGCAACAAATCCTGGATTCAGACACACGGCTTTTGGGAAGTAAGGAATGGAAGAACAACCAGATTCTGGGAGGACGTCTGGCAACAGGAACCTAGAATGGAGAAACCAGACAGGGAGGAACTCCAACAGGAGTTGATCGCTCAAGGTAAAACCAGAGTCTACCATTACTAGAAACAAGAAACAGATCGCAACAAATGGAGAATCTGGAACACTCTCACCCAACATAATAGAGATCAAACCACAACAACAATAAAAGAGGTGGAGGAGGAATTAGGGAGACAAAAAATTGCAGTCACGAAAGGAAATGACCAGCTGAGATGGGGAAAAAAAGACGGCGGGGAATTCAATCTAAAAGAAGTCCGACACTATATCGCGGACTAGGACCAAGAAGACCCGACGCAACAATGGGATAAGCTTTGGAACAACCCCCATTGGCCAAAAATAAAAAATTTCCAATGGTTAATACTCCACAACCAAATTCTAACTTGGGAAAACCTAAGGAAAAGAGGATTCATAGGTCCTTCCAGATGTCACCTCTGTCAAGCCAAGGAAGAAACAACGAACCATCTCCTTGATGAATGCACCTACACAGCAGAAATCTGGGACTGGGCAACAGGTATCTTTCAACAGTCAAATAGGATCTGAGGTAACATCTCCGCAACTATCAATATTTGGAAAGAGAACTACAACGAAAACGAAGAGGTGAATCTCTGTTGGACCCTCATCCCGGTAATGATCATATGGGCAATATGGAAGGAAAGGAACTGGCACATCTTCAGGAACCAAAGTTGGCCGGAAGGGAAGATCAAAGAAACAATAATCTCCATCACAAAAGAAACGGTACAGATCTGCAACTGCCAGACAGTAAGAGCGCAACTCACAGACCAGGATTCCCGAATCCTAGAAGATTTCCACCTAAAAGACGGACGCAACCCCAATCAGGTAAGATGGCCACCGCAACTCCAAGTAGGTGAGCACAACTGGAAACCACCACTAGTAGGCTCCCTCAAGCTCAATTTCGACGGGGCGTCGAAAGGTAACCCAGGACGGACATGAATGGGAGGAGTAATCAGGGACAATAAAGGAAATATCATCCAACTGTACGCTGGGATTCTAGGAAACTCAACCAACAATGCCATAGAATTCAGAGCCCTGGAGATCGGCCTCGAGATTATAAGCCGATAAAGGATGACAAATGCCATAGTGGAAGGAGATTCCACACTAGTTATCAACACAGTAAGGAGACTCCAAAATGGTACCAGAGTAGGAAAAATTCAGAGGCACTGGCGCTTGGCACAATCCCTGCAAAAAATTCAGGAGCACTTATAGACGGGGATCAGAATGGAGTTGTGCTGGGTACGGAGGTCAATAAATGGACTGGCAGACATAATCTCTAACGAGGGGGTTGACAAGAAAGGACCAGAACTGGACACTATCTGGAGTAACATCCTGAATGGTCAGTTCCGAACAGACTGCATCCAACTAGCGGCAAAAGACTGTAACGACAGCCAAAGTATGAACGACCACATCGAGGATGAAGGCATAGAAATAAATAAAGGGCACGTAGGATCCAGGCAGAATCCGATAGCCCACCACTCAAACATGAGTTACAATGCAGATCCAGGTCACACAACAAGAGGAGGTACGACACCACGGTCCTTTCAATAGGAAGAAGTATAGGGGTTATCCGTGGGAAAGTAGAAAAGATAATCAGCAGGCGGCAAAGGACAAAGGACAAAAGGGTTTTCCATGGTCAAGTATGGGTACACCTCACCCAAGTACAGATACGGGGAGTGGTAATGATAGTCGTACATCGTGCAGGGAAAAGGATTGGTGCGGGAATGACAACATGACTCCCAAGACCACACACTTTGAAACAATGAAAAAGGACCAAAAGGTACACCTTTATGAGCGGCCCATGATTACCAGGACGAGCCCGTAGCTAGGGAAATCCCATAAAATAAGAAACACTAGGAATAGCTACAGACTGGAGAGAAGCAATTACAAAGCCCATCTTACATACCAGGAAGGGGCAAATAGGAACAGGAGAAGAACCCAAGACAAAAATTACCACAAACAAGCCGAGATGGAAAGAATGAATAAAAACCATAGTAAGAGAGGCTCCCAGGGGAAAGAACCTCCGACAAGCACCTGGAGGATTACAAGGATGGAGAAAGCGGCCAAAGAAGCCAAGGGTACCTTTCTCACGCAGGTCAATCCAAAGGGCAAAGCAATCATCAATAGGTGGGAGAGAGAAATCAACACTGCATGCAAGGGCAAAGCCTTGACGAAACTAATTCAAGAAGTAGACGAGATAAGGGACCTAGAGGCCGCATAGCCCAGAACAACCCTCTACCACAAAACAGTGGAGGAGGCCTGGCGAACTAAAATGTTGATAGGCAAGATGAATGTTGACTGGAAAGAAACCACCAAGGAAGCTATGAGGGACCACAACAAGGTGCTCACAGAAATTCTAAGTCGCCTTAGCAACCTGGAGGCCAGTGAAAAAAGACTAGTTGAGGACCAGAGGAGCCAAAAGGAAAAAATGGAATGAATGGCAGGACAATTCCACCTTTACCTACGATATGTCCACCACATGGACATCACTCTAGCAGACCGGAGTGGAACACCAACTTGTATTAGAAAGATGTGCACGGTGGAGTAGAGGAAGGAGAATGAGGCAAGAAATGATGGCGACGCAAGACATCCCATCATCCTGGACTAGTGTAGGTTCAGCCCCTGGTCAAAGTTGTTTTCAGTGTAGGAGCTACCCTTGTTTGATGGTTATGTCTTTTATGTATATGTTATGATTTAGTCTTTCAAACTGGTTTCCGGAGGACTGGGTCGGTTTCCCATGGTGGCGGCCCAACCCTCCCCCTACTATCTTAGACAACGCAACTCCAGGATCCTTGATATGGTTTCCTTTTTGGCAGATCAAAGGATTCCCCTTTTCTTTTTTGTATCATAACTTCTTTCAGTAATAGAGGATTTCACACACACTCACACAAAAAAAAAACCCCAGCAATATTCAAGAATGTATATATTTGGAAAAAGAGTCTTTATGATAATGAATAAACCACAACTTGGAATCTAATTATTGCAATAAAAAAACACAAATTTAGCATAGGACATGAATAGGCACAACTACTACTTAAGAAACTATATTTTTGGAAAAAGAGTCTTTATGATAATGAATAAACCACAACTTGGAATCTAATTATTGCAATAAAAAAACACAAATTCAGCATAGGACATGAATAAGCACAACAACTACTTAAGAAACGAGAATGTAAACCAACTCCTCAGGCAAGACAACACCTGGAGGTCG
>JZKD02S0307656.1:0-12854 GCA_000966675.3 Picea glauca
ACCACATTCACATTTGTATTATAATATAATGAGATATAATAAGTATTGATATTTTTCTATGTATGCATTCATAGTGTTATTTTATTATAGTTATTAATTGGTATTATATTATGACTATATTATATATCTAATATTATTATATCATATTATACATTATACATTTATACAGTGTGATTGGGCCTAATGGTTAAGAACATGCATTTCATCCTAAGAGGTCACAAGTTCAAATCTATAGGGGGGTAGGGTATCTCTACCTTTGTAAATTTTACGAGTCAAATCGTCAGGCGAAGGGCTTGGCCATGACCTTAAAATTAGATTATTATTATTATTATTATTATTATTATTATTATTATTTTTATTATTATGTTTCCACATTTAGATTCTTTCATAGTAGTACTATATTATAATAGTGTAGGCTAAACATTCTACCTTTTGGTTGTTTTTTGATGATTTTTCCTGTTTGAGTTTGCCTGAAATTCGATGAGGAATGGTTGGATCTGCATATATCAATGGATAAATTTGTATAACCGAAGTGCCGGAGGGATTTTTCGGCACGATGAATCCATTTATGCATTCATAAATGCAATTTAAACAACAAAAAATATCGATTTTGTCCATATTTGGCCAAAAAAACCAAAAAGTAGAATGTTTAGCTAATGCCTATTATAATTATTAATTCATATTATATTATATACTATATATTAATATTTTTTGTATTATTATATTATGACTATATTATAAATTATTATTATTATTTAATCTAAAAACACCATGTGTTCTATTATATTCACACAAAAAATATAGTTAGGTTGGGGGGACCTTCCAAAACTGGAAACCAAGTCCACACCCCAACATACTGTCATAATTTTCTATCCAAAGATGAACAATATAGACCTAGATAGAGTTAAGTCTAGAGTTCAAAACCCACCATATTAACCAAAAAACCCTATACTAACCGATCTTTTATGCACATACCCTACCCTAGAAACATGGCTATATTTCACTTGGAGATAAGTAAAGAAAATATTCAGAAACCAAAGAACCACAAACACCTTATCCTGGTGCATATGTCATTGGATGTACCTTTCTAAGCTTGGTGTCCAAGTCTCTTCTAGGATCCTCTAGTCACTTTTTCTCTTCGTCAATGTCAATTGAAAAGCTACCAGAGCCAAGCTGATCGACTTGGCTATTGGTGGCCACCCACCTATTCCAACTGGCTCCTCTTGTTCATTTTTAGTTCATCACGTTCTTTTGTACTTATTTCTAATTGTGGGTTCTACACTTATGGGTTTGTATGAATCCCTACACATCTTCGAGGTGGATATTTGTGGCCTCTCACTAAATCCAACTGGCTTATTTTGTATGTTTTCATGTCATCACATCTTGTTGAACTTCGAGGGTCATTCTAGAGGCCTAAACAATGTTTTTTTTTTTTTTTTTTTTTTTTTTATCGCCACATTCAAAATGTAGACGATGTCACATTTTAATGGAGGAATGTGTAGCCCTTTGAAATACCTTTCCAATGGGATATCACTTTCCTAAAACAAAGGTCGTATGAAAAAGTTACAACCCCTGGAAGTTAAGCTACCAACTTACCCATAAGAGCCCATATGACTTTTGACGTTTCACCTCCTAGGGTTAGGTTTTTCAATGTATAGGGTTTTGGAATTCATGGAGTAATATCAAAAATGCCTCTAGAGGATCATTGTAATTAATTCTACTTAGACGGATGTGCGTAACAACCACATCTCTTCTCAAATATATCTACCACCATTCGAGCAAGCGTTTTAGTTCTGCAGTTTTACAACTTCAACCTATTTCATTATTCAATAGAAGATATTGTTCACTAGATATATGTGTTATTCTTCATATGTCTATGTTTATTGTATTCAATTTGTTAATCAGTTTGTTCTGCTCCTAAATCTAGATCAATGTTATCAAAGCCATCTTCTCTTCATTTATATTTCTTCGTGCATATCCTTGAAAATATTTGGGTACAAGAAGTTGGGAATCAAACCAGTCAAGACATTGCAAGATCGGTCACACTGATCCCCAAAAAAACCCATGGGGGATGAAAACAAATATGATGGAGCAGGAGATCCTATTAAAATGTTGCTCAAGGAAGCCCTCGCACGACAAAAGAACGAAATGATGGACAAATTCACATAGATCCTTTGTCGACTTCCCATAGGAGAAGCATCTTCATCAAGCGGCCATAAAACCCCCTTCAAGGTACAGGTAAATTTTGATATTCCATTATTTGAAGGACTGATCGATGAGGATGTTGTAGATAAATGGTTGAATATGCTCGAAGGGTATTTTTTGGTCCACAATTTTTTCGATAGGGAAAATATCACTTTTTCACTCCTCAAGGTCGTTCCCCATGTTAACGGCTGGTGGGATACTTACTCTGAGCAAAGGGCCATAGAGGAATATGAAATGTTTGTGGTGGCCCCTACATGGGATTCCTTTCGAGATTCCATTAAAGAACATTACTACCCTATTGGAAGCTATGAGGATTAGTACACCAGATGGACCACCCTACGTCAAGAAAGGGACTAAACAATACCATATTTCACCAATATTTTCCATACATTGCGCACCAAATTGGGTATCAAAGACTCTAAGCATCATCTGGTTCTCAAATACCGCGGTTATTTACATAGATACAATCAAACAAAAATGGAGTTTATGTACATCACCTCATTGGGCATGAATTATAGATACGTAGTCAATATCGAGCAGAAGTTTAAGAAGAAAAGGAGAGAGTTTTGATCTCCAAATGCCTCACAGCCGAAGTAGGGAAAAGGCAGCCCCAACCCACACAACAAGGGACCAAGTTGATATGGCCGCCCTCAAGAAAACCATTCCAAGCCAGAACATAAGAAGGGAAATGAGAAGACAAAGAAGTACACAGGAAAATGGTGTGAGTACCATAAAATCCTTTGGCACAACATCGAAGAATGTCACTCCAAGTAGTCACTCATGGTTGAACTGAAGGATTCTGATTCAGAGGTCGATTCTGATTCTGAATCAAATACTGAAGGAGGAAAGTGGATAATTGATGTTGAACCTAGTGCCACCATCATTACCAGCAAAGTTTGGCCAAGTGAAGTAAAAGAACTAGAGGAAGGGGAATGCCTCTTTCACTCGTAGATGTGGATAAAGGGGGCTCTGCTTCATTTCATTGTCAATAGAGATAGTCAGAAGAACCTGATTTCAGAAGAGGTCATCAAGCGGTTGGACTTTCCAATGACACCACATTCTCATGCCTACACCATTGGTTGGCTTCACTAATGAAGATATCTTCGTTTCATCCAACAATGTCATCTTCCCTATGGCATGAATCCTTTCAAATATGAGGTACTGTGTGATATTTCTCCCCTTGAAGTTTGTGATGTTATTTTAGGACAACCATATTTTTCGAAGCATCATGTTGTGTATGAGTCTAGACCCCGCATTGTTATTATTACTTTGGGTAGACAATTGTACATGATACCAGAGGTAGCGTCGCCTGCTGCTATTTCTTTAATATCTATTAAGCAATGAAGTAAGATCATCTCATAGACCAGGAAGTTCATCTTCTTTGTGATCTGTTCTCACAATAAATGGAAGGTCATTGCCACATCTGTGGCCTCTACACAGAGCCTTTCTTTGTAGCAAAATAAAGTGGATGAGATCATGGAAGAATACAGAGACATCTTCTCCTTACTTACAGAGGTAATGACACACTACCAAGTCAAGCATCGAATTGATCTGACCCCCAACACACCTCTACCTAATGGACCATTCTATCATTGCTCATTAATGGGAAATGACGAAATCAAGTGTAAGATCCAATAGCTTCTTCAAAAGGGGCACATCAGACCTAGATCCTCCCCTTGCAGAATCCGAATTGTACTGGTGCAGAAGAAGGACGAGACTTGTTGACTCTGCATTTATTACAGATCCTTGAACAAAACCACAGTCAGGAATCGGTATCCCATTCCCAGGACTGATGACCTTCTTTACCAACTCAAGGGGGGAAAGTTCTTCAGCAATATTGACCTAAATTCTAGATACCACCAGGTTCCAATTGAACCAACTGATGTATGGAAGAGAGCCTTCAAATATAAAGAAGGTCTATGTGAATGGATAATCATTCCCTTTGGCTTAACAAATGCACCAACCACTTCCATGAGGTTGATGGATGATGTATTGAGACCCTTCACCAAATCCTTTGTGGTAGTATATTTGGATGACATCCTCATCTTCAGCAGAATGTGGGATGAGCACATGCAACATATTCAACAGGTTTTGAGCACTCTGTGACAACACAAGCTATATGCCAACTTGGAAAAATGCTCTTTTGGCATGAACTGGGTCCAATACTTGGGATACATTGGTTATGAGCATGGGGTACATGTTGATCTAGCTAATATCCAAGTCATCTGTGACTGGCCAGCCCCAACCACACTTATCGAGCTTCAAAAATTCTTTGGACTAGCCAACTTCTATAGATGGTTCATGTTGGGATTCTACCATATTGCATGGGCCCTCACACAGATGACCAAGGGCAGTCGTAGGGCCAAGTTTGTGTGTGGGAAGGAACAACAATGATCATTCAATCATCTGAAGCATCTCTTGTGCTAAGCTCGATTACTCTCCTTTCCCAATCTGTAGCAACCGTTCGAGATTGAGACAAATGCATCTAACCATGTAGTGGGCACAATTATCACTAAGCAAGGTCATCCGATGGCATACAATAGTGAGACACTCTCAGATACTATCCAGAAGTACCCCACATATGACAAGGAAATTTATTCCATTGTACAATCCTATTGTCCATGGAAACATTACATTCTGGGAAAAGAGACGATCATAACCATTGATCACAAGTCGCTGCAGTTCCTACAGACATAGTGGAAATTGCAGAGTGACCGTCATCATAAGTGGTCCACCTACCTGTAGCAGTTCCATATCAACATCAAGTATATGATAGGTATCCCAAATCATGTCGTTGACTGCCTCAGTCGACCTCCTGTGGATGCACTCACCATTGTGCTCCATTCCTTTGGACATGAAGCATATGAGTGGCCCCAACTTTATCAACAAGATATGGACTTCTCTAGCACCTATCAACTCTTGGGTAGAAGTGTGACTGTCATCGCTTTGTACATTCAAGACAAACTCTTATTCCACCTGGGCCATCTCTTTGTTCCTACAAGCGAGTGTGAAAAGTTGATTTTGGAAGCTCACTACAATCAAATGACAGGACATTTTGTCATGGAGAAAATTGTGGTCATTCTTCAAAAACATTTTTATTGGCCAAAACTTCGACAGGACACGAGCAAGTATATCATATCTTTCACTTCCTGTGTCATTTCCAAGCCATGCATCAAGAAGCAAGGTTTATATGCCCCTCTTCCTACTATAGATAAGCCTTGGGAATCCATCTCAATGGATTACATGTCTATCCTTCCATCCACCAAACAAGGAAATGACTACGTATTCGTGGTTGTTGTTTTGTTTTCGAAGATGGCCATCCTTAAATCCTGCAAGAAGAATACCATAGCGTCATATATTGCCAATATCATCTTCGAATGAGTGTGGGTCCACTTTGGGATACCACAGACCATCATCTCCGACCGGGACAAAAGGTTCCTCAATACATTTTGGTTGAGTCTATGGTCACTATTGGACGACAAGCTAACAACATTCACTACTCCCCACCCCCAAACAAACATCCAAAAATAGGTCATAAATCGGATGATTGTTCACATCTTGTGCATGTACAATTCTAAGAATCCACATACATGGGATGAGAGTCTCCCCTATGTTCAGTACAGTTATAACAGGGCTCTCCATAGCTCCATCGACGATATCCCATTTCAGGTGGGTCTGGGATTCCAACCATTAGGACCCATTGATGTTGCACTTCCTCTTGCCACCACCCAAACAGACTCTTCCAATGATCATTCTGTGATTGACAAAGACACTAGATTCATTGAGCGGATTTAGCATATCCGCCAACAGGTCCAGGATATTTTGCAGAAATCCAATGCTAAGTACAAGAAAATCCATGATCAACACAGGGTACCACACTAGTTTCAGGTTGGAAACAAATTATGGTTACATTTGTAGAAGGATCATCTTGCAGGGTCCCATCGGAAGCTCTGCCCACTTCTCTATTGGCCTTACACTATCACCAAGGTTGTGGGTAGCAATGATTTTGAGCTCAACACTCCACCCTTCCTTGGCCTGCACACAGTGTTCAATGTGGACCTCCTTCAACCATATTTTCCACCATTATTCGACACCTCAGATATCACAGAACAACTGACACCCAAAGAGATCAACCCCAACTGAATGGAAAAATCATCCACTGATCAGATAGTGGACACACAGGTCAAAGACACTCATCAACAGAGGATCCGACTTTATCGGGTTGTCAAGGAAAGGCAACTCCTACACCAAGGAAAGTGGCTCACTCGGGGGAAAATCCAACAGAAGTTTCCTCACATGATGGGGGAAGTCAACGCAATGGATACCATTTCTTACTAAGGGGGGAGGATTGATTTGGTTGGATATTGGTGGCCACCCACCTATTCCAACTGGATCCTCTTATCAGTTTTCAGTTCAACACATTCTTCTATACTTCTTTTTTAATTGTGGGTTCTACACTTATGAGGTTGTCTGAATCCCTACAAATATTCCATGTGGATATTGATGTCCTCTCACCTAATCCAACTAAATTACTTTGTATGCTTTCATGTCAATAGATCTTGTTGTACTTCCAGGGCTGCTTTAGAGGTCTAAATAATGTTTTTTTGTCTATCCATAGTCAAAATGTAGACAAAGTCAAATATTGATGGAGGAATGTGTGTGTCTCTAAATTAACTTTCCAATGGGCTATCACATGCCTAAAATGGATATCGTATGCAAAAGTTATGACCCCGAGAACTTGAGGTACCAACTTACCCATAGTGGTCCACATGAATTTTGACGTTACACCTCCTAGGGTTAGATTTTTGGATGTCTAGGGTTTTGGAATTCATGAGTAATATCAAAAATACATTTAGAGCCTCATTCTAATTCATTCTTCTTTGACGGATGTGCATAGCAGCCACATCCCTTCTTAGAGATAACTACCACCATTCGAGCAAGTGTTTTAGTTCTGCAATTTTATAGTTTCATCCTATTTCATTATTCAATAGAAGATAATGTCAAATGGATATCTGGGTTATTATTCATATCTTTTTGTTTATTGTATTCATTTTGTTAATCAGTTCACTTCTCTCCTAAATATGGATCACACGCATGCTTGGAGAGACCTATTTTATGGCTGCTTACTAGGTTCTAAAGAAGTCGATGACACCCTGAACCTAATGCCAAAATAGGATTTGAAAAACAACTCAAAGCTTCCCTCTAAAATGTGAATTGTGTGGAGGACATCTTCTTGGTCACTCTTTCTCTTTTGCATCACTTGGCCCACCATGGATCTAACAATCCATTAGGTTTCTCAAATTCTTAAATAATTTGTGCCCCTAGTCCTAGAGGTGAAAGGATCATCTACCCAGTATTCCAATTCTTCTAGGACCTGTTTGGATGAGAATTCCCCTCTTTTCTCACATACCCATCCTTTGACTTCTTCTGCTACTCTCTTCTCATCCTTTGACCATAGTTCAACAAATAGATATACGACAACCCGAGATTCTCTTTATTCCTACATATGGGTGGCGAGATATATACAAGTGGAGGCTTACGTTTCATGTTGTTCACCCATCAAATTTTCCCTTTTCTACTCCCAAGTTGAGCCATTAGAAAAAAGAACTAAACAGATACAAATCCCCCCCCCCCCCACCGTCAACAACTAGGACTGTCACTTTTTCCACACCAAGAGGTCATGATTATGAACCAATACTCTTCCTTGTTTCATGTTCGGTCTTGCAGGCCTTCTCTTTGTTTGTTGGTGTTCCCTTCAAATTCACCATCCTATAATATTTTCTAAAGCAAAGCTTCATCATGAAAAAAATTTCCATACCTTCTTCTCACTTGAGACAATAACACCTGATAAAACTCCTTTATCCTTCCAAATGCTTCAGCACATTTAGGCCTTATAACTGTGTACTAGCTCCCTGTTGTGAACCATGATTCTCATATTGAATACTCATACCACTCAAATTTTGAACACCAGCATCCATCACCTTCTTCATGCTAATCAAATGATCGATTACATGCCATCTACTCCTTCCCTCCATCATGTGTTGTGCTCGTGGTGCTCATTGCATCAAGCCATAGTCACTCCATGTTGGCTCAAATTGTCCCGTCGGCATCCACCGCATCCAGGAACTATATTATAAATTAATATTATATACTATTATCATATATTAATAATATATTATTTATTTTATTTTCATATTCTACATTAATTGTAACTATTTTTTGTATGATATTTATTATCATATAATGTCTATGCACAATAATCTAAACTTTGTATTATTAATTTTAACTCTCATCTCATAATTGTATATTATCCTAGCTCATATGGTAATGTGATGTGGCATACATGGATTTGATTTGACACACATGAATTGTTATTTTATAATTTCCTTAGGAGGCCCATTTTTGGATGAAATTACTTCTAATGGGCCTTATAGTGATGGGGAGGTAGTTGTAAAGTAGGTATGGTAGGATTTCATGAAAGAGGAGTATAACCCCATCCTGAAGAATGATTTTTGGGAGCTTGTGTCAAGACTAATGGGGAAATCATTGATTTATTCGAGGTCATTGTTCAAGATCATGCATGTTCTTGAAGGGATCATAGAGAAATACAAGACCAAATTCTTGGCAAGAGGATTATCCCAAAGAGAGGGAATTAACTATGACAAGGCTTTTACTCTTGTTTTTAGGGACACTTTTTTCTTATTCATTATGTCTAGCATTAGTTTTTGGTTGGCCCTTATATTGGATGGATGTAAACACAACTTTTTTTAATTCCTTGATTAAAGAGAAAGTGTGCATTAATTAGCTGAAGGGTTTTGAGGTGCATGGGAAATATGCCCAGGTTTGTAGGTTGAAGAAGGCCCTTTATGAGTTGAAGCAAGAACCACATCCATTGTACTCAAGGATGTACTTATGAAATTTGGGCCTCTCCAAGATTGTTGTAGATCTTAATCTTTATTATCTTTTTGATAAATCTGATTTGCTTGTCTTGGTCTTTTATGTAGAGGATCTAATCCTTACATGGATTTTTTAGAGGTGCATTTTATGGTGCAAGGAGGAGTTGGGTTTGAATTTTAGATGAATCAAATAGGTCTTATGCATTAATTTATGTGTCTAGAGTTTTGGCAAGTTACGTGTAAATTCTTCCTTGGAAAAGGAAAGTACATAGTAGTTATTCTCAAGATATTTCATATGTTGGATTGCAAACGGTTGTCCACTCCCATGGTTCCCAATTTGACATTATTAGCTAATTTAGATTCATATTTTGCAGATCCTTATTTATATGGTTAACTGGTATGTTCCTTGATGTATCTTGTGAATACCAAGATTAACATATGTTTTATAGTGAATACTTTAACCTAATTCATGGTTGATCCCAAGTAGATTCATTGGAACACTGCCAAGCATGTGCATTATGACTTGAGGTATGTGGGATATAGTGAGTTGGAATTGCATGGTTTTGTTGATTTTGTCTAAGCAGGAGATGTAGGTACTAGTAAGAGTACTTTAGTTTTTTTTTTAATCTTGGGCACATGTGTGATTTCCTAGTTCAATAGGAAGAAGTGGATAGTTGCATTCAATTCATGAAAGATAGTGTAAATGGCATCCTCTTTTGCTATTTGTGAGGCCATATGGCTTTGCAAGTTGATAATAGAGTTGACCAATGAGATGATGAAGGCCTATAGTGGTTTACTATGACAATAAAAGGTGCATTTGGCTCTCTAAGAATCCATTGTTTCATGATTACTCACTTTAGTAACCAATGTCATTTCTTTAAAGATAGTTCAAAAGGAAGAAATGGTTCTTGACAATGTTCCTTAAAAATTTCAAGTTACAGATATTTTTACCAAGCCCTTGGCTAAGGGGATGTTTGATATGATAAGATATAGAATTATTTTGATCAAGAAAAAAAATCTTGCAATAAGAAAATGCTATATTTTATATGTTGCTTAGTCATTGTTCTTATTCAACAGAGGCATACCCATCAAATCAAGTTTAGATCAGCCACCATATAGTAGCATACTTGTTTACATTCAGAGTGATGGTGCACTAGAGAATCTACTAGTAAGGTGCAATGATTAAGTTGGAAACCAATGTGTGGGGTACATGCATGTGCTATCTTTAGAGGAGTAGGGAATTGTTCTAAGTTTAGATAACACATGCTTTAAGTGATTTTATAAATATATCCTTGGTATTCTTTTGAGGGTTAGAAGGTGCATGCATGCATGTAATTTTCCTTCTAGAGTGGGTACACTATTCTAAACATTATACTCCATCCATGAGGGTGCTCTATTTAGGAACAATAGGGTTAGGGTGTTCTTTCCTTAAGTTAGGTGCTTTGTTATTTTTGTCTCTGTTCATTGTAACCCTAATCTCTATAGTTCTATAAAGATAGATAGGGTGCTTCATTACATATATGAGGGTGCTAGAAATTCCTCTTGCTATTCTAGTTTCTAGAAATGTGTATTTTATGCATATTTAGAATTTATATTTGTTGTTTTGAATATGTAGTCTATTGTTTTTATATTTAGAAGTGTTTTACTAGATCTAGTGCTCATAATGTTTCTATCTTTATCGGAGGTTAATCATTCTTAGTTTCAAAGATATTTCATTTTTAAGTGAAGTTTTTCTTACCATGTATTGAAAATTTAACAACCTATACGGATTTATCCAACAAAGGAAAGAGAGAATATATTTTAAAAATGGACTTCAAAATTTTCTTAATCTAGGAAAAATCATCCTCCAAACATTATATCTCCACATACTAAGGACATTGTTGACGGGTCCAAATGGTCTATCAAGCAGGTAAGGGAGAGTTCCTAATGGCAAGCCCAATTAGGATTGCTCTCATTTGGAGTAGAACTTTCGACCAATATGTGGTATTAGTTTCCACTAGGTTAATTGAGATAGAAAATACAATTGGATTGATTCTCACCAATTGCATCTAAATCCTAATTTAATTATAGGATTACATTTAATAATTTTTAAATTTTCTAAAAGAACTATGTCATACTTGACTTGTGACACAAAAATAATATGATCATATTGCCAAAACTCTACACCTAAGCAATAATAAAGCAGGCATAAACCAATCATTTCAAAACCAGAACAAATATTAGATTTCACTTGTTGAATCATGTCGACACTTCCTCTAGTGATGGAAATATCATGAATATAGAAAATTAGGATCACTATGTCATAACCATTTTTTCTTTATGTAAATATTGGGTTAAAATTGTCTTTCTCGGAATCTAGAATCTCTAAGATACTAATCAAGTTTAAAATACCAATATCAAGGAGGTTGCTTGAGCCCATACAAGGATTTTACCAACCGACAAACTGGTTGTTTATTTTCAAAAACCTAAAATACTTTTCACTACATTATATAAACCTCTTCATCCAAGTCTACATTCAAGAAAGCACCTTCGATTTCCATCTGATAGACCTTCCATTCAAAATGAGCAAAAATGGAAATAACTAGCTGAAAGGTTACCATATTTATAGTTGGAACAATTGTTTCTTCATAATCTACCTCTGCCTCATATTCATATCCTTTGGTGATAAGACGAGCTTTGTATTTATCCAAAGAACCATTTGACTTATATTTAAATTTATAAATCTATTTACAACCAATGGATTTCTTCCTTGGAGGCAATGTTGATAACACCTAATTCTTGTTTCTCATTAATGCATTGTATTCCACCTTCATGATATCTCCCTACTCAAGTTTTCCTTCAACTTATTCAAATTTTCTAGGTTCATATTCCTACAAAACAACCGAAGTTAGAGAAAAATTTACCTTCTCACCACCTTGCATAACATGTTTCCTTGATTTTATAGACCGGCCTTCCATTGCCTTTGGAAATTCATCTTCTTGCACATCATACATCATGTTATAATACCACTTCAGTCTCTTTTCTTGTCCTTCCTAATATTTCTATGAAGAATCCTTCTCTTCTTCACTGGATCTCCCCCATGGAATGATACTCCTTTGATGCTTCCATCTCTGAGCCCTATTCGATTTCAACCTCATAACTTGTCCCTAAATCAACACTAGTTTCCCATAAACTCTTATCCATAGATTTACCATGTTTAGAGAAGAATGGCATTTTCTCATCTACAAAAACATCTCTATTAATCACAATTTTGTTTGTAGAGACATCTAGTAGTCGTTATTCTTAACACTCCTCGCTATAGCCAACAAACATATATACCTTCCTTTTTGCATCTAAGTTACTCCTATTTTCCTTAGGAATATGTGCAAAATAAATACAACTGAAAAAATGGAAATCACTTAGGTTCTTTGCATGACCATGATTCCTCAGGAATGATATCCTACAAATCTTTAGAAGGAATTTTATTAAGGATGTAAACTGCATTATTCACTATTTTTTCCTAGTACCGATATGGCACATTCTGACTATGCACCTTCACCTTTCTATCTCCATAACTATCCTATCCATCCTTTCCACGAATTCATTTTGTTTTGTAGTGTATGGAGTAGTATATTTCATATGTATACCTTTTGTTGTGCAAATTTCCTTGAACTGAGTTGAAACAACTCACATCCATTATCATATCTCAGAGTTTTGACATGTTTACTTGTTTGTTTCTCTGCCAAATATTTCCATGCTACAAACTTTGAAAAA
>JZKD02S0307689.1:0-19786 GCA_000966675.3 Picea glauca
TAAAATTGCTACTGGGGAGCTACCATGGGGTATATCTCTGGTTGAACCAATGTATAATGATTGATCTGGTGCTGATTAATTAGATCATTGGGCTGCGCATGCAGGGCCCTGACCCGCAAGACTATTACCCTAGAAAGACCATGGATCATGCTCTTTCACAGAAGATTAAAGAGGCCTATGGAAATGTTGAAAAAGGAACGCGAGGTTACAAGGTAACCTCTATTGATAGTGGTGCAGTGTGCCTTGCCTGTCAGATGATCGTAGGAAAGTTAGTCTGCAAGAATAGACCGACAAAAGTATCTTGGTTTGTATTTGAACTCGCAGGAAAATGTGTAGAAGGATTCCAAATGAACTGGTCGAAGTACTTAGTGGATCAACTTGAATTGGATTGTAGATAAGTGCAAGACCAAGGATATGAGTTCCACTTCAGTTGGATTCTCATCCTGATCTCCTTCATAGCATGGGAGATGCCGGAGGATACCATTTTTCCTGAAACCCTACCATTTGAACCATTGGCTGCAAAGTTCAATACATTATGGTACACGACAGATATGAGCAAGCAATGGCAGTCAGATGCCCTCTTTCACAGATACTACATCCAGTTGAAGACCGCGATACAAGCCACACCTCGCATTACTCTAAACACACTCCACATATTTAGACCCTTAATTAAGTTCAACGTGAACCGCCACTTCATATACCTAACTCCACGCGCTGATTAGAACCAGGAACAACTATCGTCCTATTATAAACTGACAGAATAAGACCTTGAAGAGATCACAAAGGAATGGTCGACGGACCTCCTTGTTGCAGCAGATCTAGTGGATATTTCATATATCAGTAGCCCAAAAGCTACGTAGGACACACCTCAACCCAATAAAACAAATAAGACAAAGAAGATAAAGGAGACAAAGAAAACTAAAGAAGTTCAAGATGTGGATAGCCACTCTGTAAGGACAGCTTCCATCACACTAGATGAAGAAGGTAACGATGAAGACCTAGAAAAAGTTGAACAACAACCAGAAAATGAAGTCGAAGTTCTAAAGAAAAGAAAAGGGTCACCTTCGAAGTCTTCCATTAAGAAGAAAGCCAAAGTGACCGTGACCAAGATGAAGACCACACTCAATCCATATGACTTCAAATTTTTCCTCGCGACTTTGAATGAATCTATAGAAGAGATCATAGAAAAGTAGGAGGCCAAGAAATAGATGATGTACGACAGAATCGAAGTTGAGCTCCAAGGAGTACAATGAGCCCTCAAGTCTAATTGCGTAGTCTCCACTGCACCTATTCCAGAAGGAACACCCAAAGCAGGAGACGAGTCAGTTCAACTTCACAATATTGCCCACCTAGTCAAAGTATGCCTTCGGAAAGCAGAAGAAGTAATAATGCAGGCCACCTAGGCCCTAAAGAATGCACACGAGGAAATCATAGAGCGGCGCCAAGTTTCACATCAAGAGAAGGAGGCCATCCAAGAGAAGTTTGATAAAGAACGCGCAAAGATCCAAAAGGAGAAGGAGAAACTTCTCACGAAGCAAATTGGGATCGAAGAAGCAGTCAACAGAGCATTTCTCTCTATGATTGGCTTAGAACATAAGGCAGAAGAACCCATAGAACACCAAGTAATGAATCTCGCTAAAGTCATTCAACAACTGCAACAAAGAGTAGTAGAAATAGAGCTCCAAGCTATACCAAGTACTCCACAAGAAGAATGTGACCAATGAGAAGTGAATGCCCAAAGTACAGTAGAAAGGATTAAGGAACTCACTGAAGAATGTAAGCAATTAAGTAGTAGAAGTGCGCAGATACATGAGAACCTATCCGAGAACCCTGAATTGCATAAATTGGAGTCACAACTCCAGGAGGTGAAGTGCCAAGCTGATACGTTACAGGTACAACTGAAGGCCCTACCGACCATAGAGAAAGTGAAGAGATCCCACAAATAACGCATCGTGCAGTAGAAGATTCATATGATCTAGAGCAAGGTCATGGAAGTGATGCAACAACTTCAACCTTTGCAGGATAGGGCATGTCAAATATTATTAGATATTGAGAGCCAAAGGACAGACCTGGAACAAGTCATGAACACAACAAAGAATCACTTAGAAGGACCAGTTAGAATGCACTCATTCAGGAGTTTGCCAAGCAAGAAGCAGTAGCAAAGAAACAAGTCGAAGCAACTTGAGCAAAGCTCGAGGCCTTTGAGGCAGAGTTACCCAAAGAAGAGTGACTCAGGATGAGTCACAGGTGAGTGTTGGGGGCCTGTTGGCCCTCGACCAAGTTTTGAGGAATAATTGGTCATAGTTGATCGTTTAGTACTTCGAGTGCATGTCGAAGACGGAGCGCATGGCGAAGCGGAGATCACAGGATCTCGACACCTTTTGTGGAACCTTTTTGGGTTTTTTGGGAATATTGTAATGGGTAAGGGATGTCGGCCCTTGTTTAGGCCTTTTTCTATGTATAAATAGAGGTCTAGGCCATGTAAGAAAGGGGGCCATGTCTAGTCGATGGCTTAGTGCATAAGTTGGATCTATGTGATCAGAAGTCTGTGTGAATATAAGAGCTATGTACATGTTGTAATAAGTGTTGAGTGCACAGAGTGTGAGAAGGCTTAGTGCTTGGATCTACCCGGGGAAAGAGGATCTAGCGAGCTGTGAAAATCTCTTGTCCTATGCGGGGTAAGGGTCATTGAAGCTCTGTGCTATAACTTCTTGACCGAGATAATATAAAGAAGACTTTGTCGACATAGCCCTAGGGTGGGAGTGAACCATGGTAACTCTGTGTACTGTGCTGATGTGTTTGTCTCTCTTTTGCTAAGTGCTCTGATATGTTTAGATAGATTTATTGATGCTTTGTGCTTATGAGATATGAATGCATGCTAGGTATGATAGATAAGATGCTAAGTGCTTAATCTATTGAGTATAACCTGTTTATCATTGCTAAGTGCTAGATATGAGTAATCACTGCGGTGCTCTGTGCTTTCTACGAAGTGTATTAATGAATGTATGTTAGGAAATAATTGATGCTAAGTGTGTTGTAAGAAAGATAATCACAAATCTATGTCCCATATAAGGTTGCAGACACCTGAGTCCTGCAACCACCCCTGCCTCTACCTCGGGTGAGACTTCATCTGCTTCGCAGGTGTTGCTGAAAGGGTCAGTAGTTAGGGCTTTGTTGGTGCGCTCTGGAGTGTTGAGCCCTGGGTCTGCCCCTATGCCAACAGGTACATAGTTGATATTTGGTATGGTACAGGTTGATGGTTTGGTATATGATTTGGTACATGGTTGAGACACATATCTTGTGATGGTATGTTGGTGATCTTGGTATATGCTTGGTAGAGGCATGTGTTAGTGATGTTAGAAATATAGTTGCGAGGTGTCCTTGGTATATTATCCATGTGAATAGTGATAGGTTGGACATGTTGACAGGTGACAGGTTGATACAGTGACAAGTTGGATACAATGATAGGTTGATTGGTTATAGGTTGATGTGATAGTGGTAGTGACAGTGATAGTAGAAGTGGAAGTGGCAGTGATTGTGGTAGTGATAGTTGGTCTACACTTATATTTAAGGGAAATAGGATGGGGCAAGGAAAGGGGGTTGTAGCCTCCTTCTGGTTGGTGTTGGAGAACATAGGGAGTTGGAGCTTCCTTCAGGTTGGAGCATGAGAATCAGGGGGTTGTAGCCTCCTTTCAGTTGGAGCCTGTAAATAGGGGGTCATAGCCTCCTTCCAATTGCATCTGGGGAATTGGGAAGTTGGTGCTTCCAATGAATGTATTCTTTGATATTTAAGAAATCATTTTATGGTTTTATCCCATTTGGGTTTCCACATAAATTCTAGTGTACTGTGTACTTAATGTGATGTTGTTGATGTGATGCTACTTATGTTTATATGATCATGATATACTGATGATATATTGATGATATATTGTTGATGAAGTTGACATATATATATTGTGGTTAAAAGTAGTAAATGTGCTCATATTGATTCCCCCCCCCCACTCTCAGTATTTCAACACTTAGTATGAGAGCAGGTTCCTTTAGGAAACAATTTAATCACTGGAAGGGAGATCATGGAATAAGGGGTACCACAGTTTGATGGTTAGAATGGCCAGAGATTTGAAATGTGGAATATTAGGATGAAAACATTTTTACAGGCATAGGAATATGATGTTTGGAAATCAATTTTTATAGGATATATTTATACTAAGAAACCGAAGACTGCAATCAAGAAGGAATTGAAAAGAAACAACAAAATAACAATGGATTTTATCTTGGAAGGATTACTCGATTCAGCAAAAGAGAAAGTGGGAAAATCTTTATCAGCTAAAGAAATTTTGGATAAGCTACATGATATCTATTTTGAGGAATCTCCCATCACATAGCCAAAGAGTGCTAAAGAATATGCAAGATCAGAACAAGAATATGGATTCTCATCATGTCAGACAAATTCAGAAGAAGATTTTGAGTAAGTCATAGTAGATATTGAAGCATAATTAATCAGTGATTTATAAGAACTAATGAAAGAAAGGAAGAAAAACAAGTCACTTGAGGAACAATTAGTCAAGAATAATTCTCAAGAAAGTTCCAAAGAATCCCAATAATTTATTGTGAAAATAAAAGATCAGCTAGAAGAATCCAAGAAGATTGAAGAAACATACAAAAGTCTTATGTAAGAGACACAGTGTTTGGAAACCGAAAGAAAGGAAGCAGAGAAGAGAGAGAATATTTTGACATATCATCTTAAAGAAAGAACTAACGACTTAAATCAACTTGAATCATAATTTGGTCAAGAAGAGAGAAGGCTTGAAAAATAAATCATCTCCTTGAATATCCAACTTGAAGAAGAAAAGAGAACAAAATAAATCATGAAGATTCAAAGGATGAAGAAAGAAGAAGAGGTTGAGAATCTTGAAGAAGAATTTATCACACTGAGAGTTAAAATCGTCAAGATCAACAAGAACATCGAAAATAGAGAAACATCCACATCATCATCAATAGAGAATGTTGAAGAGAGGCACTCTAGGTTTCCAGAAAAAAAAGAATGAATAAAAGAGTAAGAGCTATGCAAAAGTAATCAAAGGAAGGAATCATGGTTAGCCAAAATCAAAGAAAAATGATAGAGATACATATTCAAGAAGGCCCTCCAAATTCAAGCCACAAAGAAGCTTCAATCATGATCATGATCAACCAAGGAAGGAATTCAGAAGGACTACATCCCAAAGAACATCATTCACTCCTAGGTATGCAAATTTATTTTATGGTCATTGTTTTTATTGTACTATCTTTGGAAATAAAGTTGCAGATTGCAGGGATTATGGAAGAAATGTTCAAGCAAGAAATTCTTATGTGGCCCCACATAACATTAAATGTTACAAATTCCATAATTATGGTCATATAGCTCGTGATTGTAGAAGCATTATGGATACTTCTATGAAAGAGAACACTGATATCAGATATAAGAAAGTATGGAAAAATAAAACAAGAGCATGTAAATGAAGAGAAGATGAATGAAGGACACCCATAAGTCATACTCTCAGGATTGGAAATAGCACAAGATGAATATAAATCTACAAGGAAAAAGGAAGATGTCATATACATGAAGGTTTGGAGATTAAATGAAAAGAAATAAGAACATGTGAATAAATAACAGGTCCTAGAGATCACAGGATTTGTAGTAGTGCGAGAAAGAAAAGAAGAGCAGATAAATAAAGAACAAGCCCAAGAGATTGTACTTTCAGGAATTGTAGTGCAAGATCAATCCACAAGAAGAAAGGAATAAGTCAGAGTTCAAAGAGATGATGAGTCTACAAACAAAGAGGAAGATTACTCCACATCAGAGCGAGTATTTTTCTAAGAAGGCCAACTTGAAGACTCCCAGTGAATATGAATATTGAACAGGGGGAGTCAGTGCAATAGATACTACAGATCAGAGAACCATATTTCGAGTAGGTTGAAGTATTTGCAGCAGTCAAATAACATAAGTATAGAATGACATATTGATCATTTGAGAAGTATTTTTCCCATGCATATATCAGTTGACAGTTACACAACAAGAAGTTTATGATTGTATTCCTTCAGGCAGAGATATCTTCAGTATAGGTTGTTCCAGACATGCAAAGTTTGATTTGCATATAGAGTAGATCGGTGGACACATTTGATTCAATTTGAAGAAATGAGAATATTTGATGATCAGTTGCAACCGTGAATCCTTCATGATAGTACAATGATAGATGGGTCATCATTGTGGAAAATTGAGTAGAAAAGGTATTGACAATTTGCAACATATGGACATATATGGATAGTTAGCATGTACATATAACATGGGTCAGAGAACATGCATAGCAGTGTATTTACAATCGAAATCAGTGGAATCAGTTGGAATTAGTTGGTCACAAAAAGACATGCAGTAAATGGCACAACATAACAGGGAAAGAGAAACCTCCAACAAAAGATATACCATCAGAGGGACATTGTTGAACAATATGGTCATGACAGATCATGTGAAATCAAGTAATGAATTATTTATATATATATCAGAGAGTTACAAGAGGAAGCACAAATGGAAAATTAGAAATCACTAGAAGAGAGGAAAGGAAACATATACATGTATCCCTACATTGATCTACATAACATCTTACAGAGAAGTCAAGGGAAGAGAGATCATCATAGAAAGAGATCTAGAAAGAAAGACTAGAAGCATGCATACAGGGGGATTCATACCGACAGGGGGATTTATCCTTTTTATCGTGATGTCAAAGGTATGGAAATAGAGAGAGAGATAACATATTCATGAAGACAAGGGGATCATCCCCAAGGAGAGATACCCTTTTCCATTGATGTCAAAGGGGGAGAGTGAGAAACATTGATGAGGAGAAACAGTGACAGGAGGAGCATGAGTATTGGAGTATGAGTGTTTCCATTAGTGTTTCCACCAATGTTGGTGTTTCCTTCAATGCCAAAGGGGGATATTATTGGACAGTTGGTTGTCATTGATTTCAAACCTTAGAGATTGATATCAAACCTTGGATAAGTCTGGAATCCCTAGAGATGTGGCTGAGATTGGTTGAGATTGACGGTGAGTTAGTTGTCATTGATGGAGTGGTTGATGTCAGCAGATGTGATGGGTGCATTTGATGAAGTCTACATGAATGCATAGAGGTGTGGTTATGGTACCTAAAGTTGGTTGATGAATATGGACATGAAGGAAAATGTAAATGCAAGTAAGACACTCATAGATGAATATTCCTTGTCGTTCCATTTCCAGTGATAGGTGGTACACCATGTAGTTCCTCATGATTGAGGAATTATGGCCTTGTGAAGTTAGAAGTCCCAGAGAATGGTCAAGAAGCCCCTAGTTGGTCACAACTGAATTAATGAATGGGTAAAGTTGTTGTAACAAGAAAGTCAAGAATCCCTAAGAATAAGGAAAGAGGTTACCCAAAAATAGTATAAATACACATCATGATACATTCATTTGAAACACACACTTACATTGAAGATCTATTTTGTGATTGTTATGGTCTAGTATTTTGGTCTATTGGTGAATTTGGTGGCAAGTCTAAGGAAACAAATAAAGTGCTAGGAAAGAGAAAAATTTTAAAAAATGAAGAGTCCTAGGGCTTCTTTGAAACCCTAATTAGGTAGGCCCTTGCGGTTCATCTTGAGGGTGTCACTCAAGGCACCCCCGCCGATTTCCTAAGTGATACAACGTGATTCCCAGTGTAACATGTAGTCTTTATCCTACGAGGACAAGGAAAATTTGGCATAAATCTTGGTATTAGGATGTGGAAGGCTATTGCAGTGCTACAGGTTAGAATTACAGGTCAACAGGTCAGCTACATGTTACATATATTCTTTTGTGATTGTAGCTTATGATTGGTGATGGTATGGTACATGCTTGAGAGGCATGTCTTGTTGATGCATGGTACACATTGGTGATATTGGTATGGTACATCTTGGTTGATGCATAATACAATTTGGTTGTATTGGTATCTTGGTATTTGGGTTGGATACATGGTCATGATGTTATTTTCTTGAGGATCATTCTTGGTATACTATTGAAGCATTGGCACATGGTGTATGGTTTTCATTGATACATTGTTGAGGAATACACTTGGTATATGATAACACATGTATAAGATACATCTCTTGGTGATGTTGGTACTTGGTTGAGGTACACCATTGATGGTACTTGCTTGATATATCCTATGGTACATTTTGTATGGCATGATTGAGTGATATAGTATATGGTTGAGATATATTGTTGGTACATGGTATGGTACGAGTGTTGATGTACATGGTTGATGGTTGAGGAACAAGTTATAGGTTATGGTGTATGGTTGAAGCACATATTGGTAGATGTGTTGGTGCATTATGCACTTATTGTGGTACATGTTTTGGTACATAGTTGATGTTTGGTATGGAACAAGTTGATGGTTTGTTATATTCTTTGGTACATGGTTGAGACACATATCTTCTGATGGTATGTTGGTGATATTTGTTCATGCTTGGTATAGGAATGTGTTGGTGATGTTGGAAATATAGTTGAGAGGTTTCATTGGTATATGATCCATGTGAACAATGACATGTTGGACATGTATATAGGTGGCAGGTTGATACAGTGACAGGTTGGATATAGTGATAGGTTGACTAGTTACAGGGTGATGTGACAGTGGTAGTGAAAGTGGAAGTATCAGTGACAATGACAGTGATTTTGGTAGTGTTAGTTGGTCTACACTTATATTTCAGGGTGGCAGGATGGGGCAAGGAAAGGGGGTTGTAGCCTCCTTCTAGTTGGTGTTGAAGAACACATGGAGTTGGATATTCCTTCATGTTAGAGCCTGAGAATTAGAGGGTTGTAGCCTTCTTCTAGTTGGAGCTAGAAAATTCAAGGAGTTGTAGCTTCCTTCATGTTGGATCCTGTAAATAGGGGGTCATATCCTCCTTCTAGTTGCAGCTGGAGAATTGGGAAGTTGGTGCTTCCAATGAATGCATTCTTTGATATATACGAAAGCATTCCATGGTTTTCTCCCATTTGGGTTTCCACATAAATTTTGGTGTACTATTTACTTGATGTGATGTTGTTGATGTGTTTCTACTTATGTCTATATGCTCATGATATACTGATGATATATTGATGATATATTATTGATAAAGTTGACACACACACACACACACACACACACACACACACACATATTGTGGTTAAAAGTGGTAAATGTTCTCATACTGATTCAACCCTCCCTCTAAATATTTCAATAGTCCAGATATATGACAATGAATCTATCCTTTTCTTCCACGAAGGCTATATCCATGGTGTGATGAAATGTATCTCCTGCATTTATCAAACCAAAGGGAATTTTATCATACATGAAGGTTCCCCATGGGGTTGTGAAGGTTGTTTTTTCTCTGTCATCATGATGCATTTCTACCTAATTATATCTTGAGAATCCATTCATAATGGAAATTCTATTTTATCCTATCACTTTTTGAAGTATATAATCCATTTTGGGCAAAGTGTAATTGTATTTTAGTGAGCATTTGTTCAGTTTTATGAAGTCCACACAGAGCCTTATCTCTCCACTCTTCTTCCTAACTGGAACAAAATTCTCTACCCACTCATAATATGTAAGGAGAATGATGATTTGAGAATAAAGTAACTTCCTCACCTCCCTTTCAACGGTTGGTAGCAACAAGGGGTTGTATTTCCTTAATTTCTGCCTAAAAGGCATTATGACTTTTTAGTAGTATCTTGTGTTGTATAATGTTGGTATCTCAGGTATTTAGGTATTTATATTTCGAAGAAAAAATGTCCATGTATTCCTTGAACAACTGCAAGTATTCAAGATTGTGCTTCAGGTATATTTCTTTGGAATTTTTTATGAATTTTGGTTCTTACTATGTACCAATGTTGCATTCTTCAACATTATCATCTTTGGGCATGATCGTAGGCTTTATGGGAACATAATTATTATAAAAGCATTTCTCTATGGGTACTAGTCCTTTAAGGATACAATTATTCTTCAGTTGGAGGAATTTATGACCAACCATGTATTCGTTGAACTCATAGGTCATTTTCATCTCTATTTCAGCTAGGGTTTCCCCATTTTCTTCATCATCAAAATATACATGTGTGCTGGAAAATTCATCTATGACCTCCAGGAATATTTTGATCTATTGATGATCTTCAAACACTTTCCAGTACTTTATATTATCAGGGATGGAAGGTATATACCTCATCTCAATCTCATATCTCATCTAGGTAATGACATGGGTTTTGAAAGTACTAGCTTCTACTACTAAGGAATCAACTTGATGGTTAAATTCTCTTGAGATGACAGTGATATTAAAATCTTTATAAAAATTATCAATTAAATCCCATACCTAATTTATGTAGTCCCTTGTCCTAGGGTGCCTTGTCTAATAGCCACCTTTGATTAGCTGAACCACAAGTTTTGAATCTCCAAAGGATACCAACTTCGTAATCTGCATCTTCCTTGCTGCCTCCAACCCTAGAATCAAGGCTTCATATTCAACTAGATTGTTGGTAGCTTCAAATTCCAATTTGTAGGACAAATGAATTTCTTCTATTTTTGGAGAAATGAGGACTACTCCAACTCCCACTCCTTCCTTCAAATATGATCCATCAAAGTAAATTATCCACATACATTGGGTCTCTTGGGAAGGGCTCAAAACATGACTTGTAGGAATTGTTATCCCCAACTCCTAGGGATAACTAAAGAGATGATGTCTCAAGGCCCTTAGGTTGTAGACATGGAGTACCAAGAGGCAAATTGATCAACAATTTCCACTTGCACAAACATAGACCCACCTTTCCACCACAACTCTAGGTTCCTCACGATGGTATCCACCACATCGTCTAGCTTCCATAAGACATTGGGTATTTCTCCACGAGGTACAAGCCAGGTATCATGGCGAGTTTCATTTCAATATTTGAGGAACTTGAGTATGTTGCATCTATAAATTCTTTGTATTATGTAATTTTTTCTTGGACATTATATTGTTTTCCCTGTTTCACTTTGGTGGTTGACATTGCACCCTAGTAAGTAGGTCACCCTTGGGGATAGGTTTTCTACTGGGAGGTCCTCTTGACAAGTCATCATGCCATTCTTGAAAATACTTGTTAGTTTCCAAAATTCATCCCATCATCTCCTTACCTTTTGGGATTTTCGGTTTTACTGACCCAATATGGGGTTGTCCCTCATTTCATGGGAAGAAGGGGCTAAAGGCCCAAGGACTTGTTGCTGGAAAAATATAAAATCCAACCATTAACCTTCTAGATGATCACCCAGAGATATCGAGGACAATGAAATGTATCTCATAAGAAACTAAAGGGACTCGTGAAAAATAAATAATAACAAAATTCCAACTAAGGTGGAGCATGTGGGGGCATTGTTTTTAATGCTTAGGTAGAAGCCCCACACATTTTTTCAACTCGGGGAAGCATAATGTCACCAGGGTAGAGTTAAGTTGGGAACAATGTTTCATACTTAGGTAGAATCCACACCTTGCCTTGAACTTGGAAACATATTAAAAAAATAAAAGGCAATAAATGGGCTTGGAAAAAGTTTGCATTGAAAACAAAGGTGCAACACACCCTCTACAAAGGCACCCATAAATGAGACACTACAACCCCTTGTATTTCATTATCCCCATGCCAAAAAGTCTTCCCATAATCCATGACACCTCATCCACATGAATTAGAAATAGTTTCCCTTGAGAAACACCCCTAAACTTGAGGTACGATTCACCCAATATGCCATTTTGTCAACCCCCCCATACCTAAACTTAGAAAATTGCATAGGGTATTTGAGAATTTGTTTATTTTGATGAGGTATTTTGGTTGTACATTCTTAGATGGATATTTTATTGATTAGATATACTCATCATGATGCATTTTACTTGATATCCTTGAAGGGCGTATCCATTTATCTTTGTAGGACCTAGTTGGTGGACAGTTTTGGAAGAACAAGCGTAGCTTGGGCTTCCATGAGGCTTGAAGCCCACGGGTTGGATTCTAAGGGCCCACACTTCAAATGATGATGACATGCATTTGGAGGCATAAATGACTACTTGGAGGATCTTACCCAACCCCTACATGCCAAACAACTTGCTTTAAAGGGCCAAAACATCACTTTTTGAGGGTTTGGCATCACCCTAGGGCTAGGGTTTGGTGGTGATGATGGGAACTTGGAACATTTTGAAGGAAGAGGCCCATGGATCGTAGAATAAATTATTTGGTTGAATACTATTTTCCTTTGGATGCCTAGTGCTCCCTTATCCAACTCATCGACTTGATCAAAAGTGCCAAACGTTGCCCAAAAGAAGGGTCACGTCATGTTTCTAGAGTTTCTCTTATGTGAAAAACATGAATTAAACAATATTAATTTTGTAAAGGGGAAATATAAGGGATTTTGACCCCTTATATTTTTTTTTACCCTAAGTTTTGTGGAAAAACTGTGTTTAGAGGATTTTTATAAATAGAGATCATCTCTATTTCATTTTCATCATATCTCCCCCATTGTGAGAAGACGTTATTGGCTGAAATTTGTGCCCTACTTGGGAAATTGTCTTTATTTTTCTTGGTTGCATTATATTTCTATGGTTTATATTTTATATTGATGGAAGACTTGATGTGCACTATCTCTTGGAGTACATTTCTTTCTTTATGATGGATATTGCTTGGTTAAAGAAGGAGTTTATCTTGTTGTGTGCTTGGACTAGGTAAGAAAACTATCTTGTTGGTTGTTTGTCTTGGTACAAGTTTTAATATTATAAGATTATTGGGGAGTATAAGTGCATACAACCCCACTAAGACCATAATTTGTTCTTGAATTAATTCATTTCATCAAGGAATACTAGGAGGAGTAAAAGGGTTTACACCCTCCTAGGGTTTTTCCTAGTTAGTTTTAGCTTGCCTTGGAGAGTAAAAGGGATTACACCCCCAAGGATATAACCCTGTTAAATCATTTATTTTAAAGACTCCATAACCCAATATCTAAAGAAAATAGTCTCTTTCATCGGAGAAATGCAATCATTGCATTGGGATACGTAAAAACATGAGATATTGGAATTGTTTGAGTTGGAAACTTTTCTGCATGATAAGATATTGTCAAGGACACTAAGGTATATTGATTGGCTTGGTATTCTTTGAGATATAACTCATTTAAATATACAGCCATTAGGTATGAAACAAATCATTCTTTTACTTACTTATAACTCACATTTCAACCATCCGAATTTGCTAAAAGTTTTCCAACATAATCTACAAGTCCTAGTGCATCTTTTGGGTGGCTCTTTTGCAAGTTTTGGTGGCTGATGTTTCTGCTTTAACAAATTGTTTTATACATACATAAGGATGAAAATATATATCTGCAATACTCATCTATAACAACCTTACATTGATGCTAAAGTCTTATGCTTTTATACTCAATGAGTTGTACTAGTGTTTACTAGCTTATCTCTTGCATCATTTACGTGACTTTCAACATCTTGTCTAGAAGCTTTATTAATTGTTTCTTGCAGATACATATCTATGTTGACTGCTGCAAATAGGGAAAAAAATATTAACTTTATTTTCCACTTAACATATATCTTGTGAATTTGAATTTTCTTGTGTCTTGGGCAGGTACAAATAATTTTCGTAGGTACTCAAAGACATGGCAACCTTAAACCACTTATGAGATGTGTCATCAAAGCCTTCTTCCATTTAGAAAATTGACCTATACGGGAATCCACTCATAAGTATAATTTTACATATCATTTCCCCCTAGGGTAACCCGAGATTCCCCCCTTGAGGTGATCACTCCACCTCTAAAGTGATGAGAGTACCTATCTGAGGTGACAATGGGTAGGTATTGTCCTAGTTGTTTCCATCTTGTGGTTTGGGTTGGGATTTTACCAACATACAACTTGCGCAATAACATGAACTAGTGCTGCTTGGTATTCTTCATTACTGAGAGGATGCACAACCTAGGTCTTCATTAATATCATATATAGGGTGATTTATAGAGTTATTTTGGTCACTGACCACATAGGAAAACTTTGTTTCTCTACATAATATCCTATTTTCTCCTCCAAATACTGGCACGGTAGCATAGGTCATTTCCATTTTCATTGTACCTATTATATTTCTAGCCCAAGTTAAGGATAAAATCATCCCATAGTTTTCAGGTACATCAACTACCACCACGTCCATGATAATTCTCTTGACAGGTAGTTGAGTCAAAGCGACTACCATGTCTTTAATCAATCCATCACACTTCACTTTTTTGGCATAAAAGGAGTAGAGATTGTGGTAAGGCCTAGTTATTTCTAACTCCAACTTCTCCATTACTAACTTTGGCATGAGATTATGAGATGCAATTGAGTCAAGCATATATTTATGTAACATCTTGTCATGGATGTTCAAGGTCACATAGAAAGGTGCAACTGACTCCTCTTTGTCATCTATATGAGGACCAAATACCATAGTAGGAGACTCATATTATAAATTCACCATGTCAGGTGGAAATGTTGAGCTCTTTCCTTGTATGCCTTTTTCAATATTCTTGTGGTATGATGGATCTGTAGTTAACTTGTCCAATGGGACCGAGATATTTATTTTTGAAATCTCTTTCTCAAAATTGAAGGGTGAAACAGATTCCTTGGGCTCCTTTACCTCCTTTTCTAGCTTTAAAGTTTCACCAACTTCTTTAGTATTGATAGTAATTTTTAGTTCTTTGACTTTATCCATATAAATACTTGAGCTAAGATTCTTAGGATATGTTTGGATTTTGTGGTTAAAAAATCTCTGTCTAGGTCTAAGATCATACTTCCTGTGCATTTCATCCTTTAGTGCATCAACAAACATCCTGTACTGAGAAAAAAATAATACTTCTTCACTGGATTCTTTTTTGGGGGTTTTCTTTCTAATGCTGAGAGAGTCTTCATAATCATTATGAGTTAGGTGCATCATATTAATTTCCTCCTGCAATAGGTGTATTTCCTCTGGATTGTCAATGTATCCTTCATCTGATTCTTCTTCTATTGGGTTATTCTGATCATTAGTTCGGACAAGAGGTTGAATGGGTTGCTCATCATTTATTCTTTCTCTCCTCATGAGTTTTGGATTAAAAGGTCTCCTAAATTGGTTATATTTCCTCACCCCTCCTTCTTGAGGGACTTTATTAACATTTTCATTCTCCATTTCAAATCTAGACGTCATGTTTGTCATATTTCTTATTAGTCTAGACATTTCATCCATTTGAGTCTCTTGAGCATCCTTGGTTGGGTTTAAAGAATCACCATATTCTCTAATATTTTTCTTGTCTACTTGATTATACTTTTGCCTCATTTTTCCCAATGCAATCATATTTCCCTCAATGTCTATTTCATCGTCCTACATTATCAACACGTTGGTGGCTCTTCTTTCTCTCAATGCCATGGCAAAGTCCGCATCAAAATCCCTAGAATATGTGACCTTGGATGCTTGTTGCAAAGGATTTATGTATTTGGGAATCTTGTTTTAAAGTTGGTTAAACCTTATGTTAAATTCAACAAGAAGCTCATTTGTTTTCTTCTTGAGGGAGACGATTTAAGTCATGTAGTATAGGATGTCCCTCTTCTCCTCCCAGTGCTTCATGAATGCATATTCAAGAGCCTACCAACTATCAATAGAGGCAGGGGGAGTTCTATGAACCATTTATGAACATATTCCTCTAGGGTTTGAACAAACAACCTCATGAAGACATCATCATGCTCCACGAACAATATATCAATGAAATCCTAGAAGGAAGCTAGGTGTTCTTTAGGAGAAAGAGATGGTTCACCATTGTATTCAACTTTAGGTAATTTTCAGGTATGTCATGACCGTGAGAAGGTAGATTCAGAGGGACAAATTGGGCCATGATCCATGGGTTTAAAGGTGGTGGGGGAGGTTGATTCCTCCCAACTCTTTCTCCTTCTAAATTAGCCATAGGGTTCTGCAAGATAATGTTATGGAATTCAATAGATGGAGGGATAATAAGGTTTTTCAGAAAGGGTTTAAAGGAGGAGCTCATTTCTTCATAGAATCCCAAAGGTGAATTCCATAGATCTATTAAGGGTTCAGGAGGTAGCTTATAAGTAGAAATAGAATCGATAAATATATCAACAAGATCAAAATATTCACTACCTACATGAACAACCGAATGAGAAGCTCTCAAATTAGGGTTACCTGGAGGTGAAGATACTTGACGTTCTCTTAGATATCTCTGGGTCACAATATTCTTAGGGTTTGAGTATAATGGAGTACACTCAGGATCTATATTGCTTCTAATATATCTTCTTTTAGATACCACGTCTTCTTCCTGTGGAGTCTCTAGGTGAAATAAATTAACAGTCAGGCATCTAAAACTTGTTCAACACCGAGTACTAGATCTGCAATTTTGTATCCCCTGGGAAAAATATATTCAAATTTTGTTCCCCAACAATGATTCCATTTCAGATGTCATCCCTCGAGATGTTCTAGGTTGTAATGGAACTATGTTGAGGCACCCTAGGGGATATTTTGGCTACTTCTTGGGCTAACCCAGGTTCTGGTCTCAAATAGGTTTCCAACAAAACCCTCAAACTAGCATCCCTCCTAGTAAATTAGAGAGAAATGTTGTGCACATGGTTTGCAACGTAGTCTCACCCAGGATATCTTAGATGGGGGATTTCCATACTCAGGTGTTTGTAGTCTAGGAATGAGTGGGGATTGTGGTTGCCTTCTTTTCCTTATACATTACCATTGTTAATCATTCATATACTTCTATGATTAATTCATCTTTCTACCCAGACATGCATGTTATAACTAGTTTTAACCATTCATTATTGAGCTTATGATTAACAAAATAGTAAAATAATTCATTAACAATCACATAGAACACAAGGTTTACTGTGGTTCAGCCCCTCCCGAGGCTACACCCACAAAGATATGGCTTCTCTGTTATTTTATTTATTCTGATGCAAAATCTACACTGCACACATTACATCTTCACTAATACAATCAAAATAAGGGTAATTACCCTTTGGGAGACTGCCTAGATCACACCAGGATCCTTAGCATGTGACCTAACCCTCAAAGACTAGCTTGTTTCGCTCTAACACAAAAATTATTACAATCAATAGCTTCCCAACCAACTAAATCTCAATAATCAACTAATCGACCTTTTCCTAGACCTCTTAGGTCCTTATTTATATTACTCTATCGGATTATAGCCATTACAATCTTTGTCAAAAACCCCAACCCTAACATGGTTAGGCATGTCTACATGCGTGCCATGTTGATTTTCCTCCTGCATGATGATTTTCCTTCTTTTTTGATTGTTGCTTTCCTATCACCAGTTGTGTGTGCTCCAAAAATAGATCTTTCTCTCCAAAAATTGGCATGTTCCCAAAATAGACTTTCTTTCTAAAATAGGCCTGCGCCCAATAGGCCCCCAACATTGAGATATTGGGTCGAGTACTACTGTTGGACCCCGCATGTATATCAGATAGCTATAACACAAGGAGTGGTATGACAAGACAAGGCATGGCATGGTATGGCAAGGTAAGGCATTCCATACCATGCCTTGTGTGATGCGCCTTCCCATGGTTTGGAAAAACTGTTTAAGGCTTTCCTCACCATAAATCTCGGGTCCACTATCTCTCTAACGACTGCAAGATCATCTCTAATCTCAATGAATCTTCCAAGGAATGATGTAACCAACTCAGAATCGATCATCTTAATGCTCTTGAGCCTATCCTTCAGAACCATGTTACGGTTCTGGTTAGAACTTGAGTGAAGATTGCATAAAGAATCCCATATCTCAAATGAATAGTCTTTACCAGTAAAATGTGGAATGATGTGGTCTCTCACCCCATCACAAATATTCCTTTTTTCCTTGTTCTTCTTCTTCTTGAAATATGCCACCAATACATGAGCAGTAATAGGAGGAACAACAATGTGAGCCTAAACTATATCCCATATTTCGAGGTCCTCTAAGATGAAAATGATCTTGGTCTTCCAAGGGGACCAATTGCTAGCTCTGTCTAGCCTATCCTTTGACTGCATTTGGGACACCAACATGGTTGTCCACTAAATCTTACATTGATGCTAAAACAACACAATAATACTACCTCACTCCTATCAACACAGGTGTGAAAAGAGGCAATAACACCACAACCTCACTCCTAGAAAATAGGTGTGAAAAGAGGTTGTAAAAAAAACCTCACTCCTTTCCACGCAGGTGTGATAAGAGGTTGTCCACAAGTGTAAAAAAATAAATTCTCCAACTATCAACAAATCTTCCCACAATTTGTCCACAAACTCAAAAATCAGCAAGTCTAAGCCACCATTGGCTCTCATACCATGTAGATTTTTTGAGGTACTATGAGGCTGCCAAAATAGGTCTGTCTTTGACCAGATTTTTGGCTCTAAGTTTGAACTTCGTGACTATCCTTTGTTGCTGATTTAGGAAAGAAAACAGTCAAGTACTTTCCATTCATAATTTTGATGGTTAAGTGTCCTTTTGAGGTGCCCTTGCAAGTGTTTTATTATCCCAATGTTATAACATGCAATATACTCAAAATAAATAACACTACCTCTAGATCTTTACAAATATAAATGTTGATTTTACACTTTTAATCATGCATGAAATTGACACATATGTTTTTGGTGAACAAGACCTTGGAAAAACCTCCCATGGGGAAAACCAGTTTGGAGTAGATGTATATAGAATGCCTCAAAGAAAAATGTACAACACGAAAAAAATAAACAAGTGAACCTGTTACAATAGAAACCCTTCTCAGAATCCTTGGAGTCCCTTGAAGATCTCCCTGCTAGCCTTTTGAAGCAAGGATCCCTTTGCATTGGTGCCTCCTTCCTTTGCTAGCCTTTGAGCCTTTTCCCTTTTCCTTTGCTTTGACCTTGCCTTTGCTTGATCCTTTGAGCCTTTTCCCTTTTCCTTTTCTTTGACCTTGCCTTTGCTTGATCCTTTGAAACCTTTCTTTCCTTTTCCTTTTCCTTGTAGAAGCTCCCTCCTCTCAAGATAGCCTCCCTCCAAAGATGTGGTGCACACTTAGCTCAAGTGTGCCCCTACTCAAGAAAAAACTCACAATTTTGATGCAACCTACCTTGCAATGCTACCTCCATCTCCCATAGAGTGTGAATCTACCAAAAAAGTGAGAACCCTCTTCAATATGCACTCTTTCTTTTCTTGATGTGCCTCTCCTCCCAAGAGTGTTCCCCTCCATAAGAACTTGCACCATTCTCTAGAAGTATGCGCCCTCCATAAAAGTAATGTCCAGCCTCCATGGTATACTAGAACCCAATATAAGGCTCCTATTCAAACCTTACCCTCATGCGCCTTCTCCTCCTCAAGATATGTTCCCAAGATCTCTCCTCCTCTTCTCCTCTCCTCTCAAGTGAAGAACGAATCTCATATTTTCCTTATTCCTTCCTTTAGACTCTCTGTGGCCAAACCCTAAAATATCAATGGCCTAGATCCAATCTAGCCAAGTCTAATCAATGGGTGATATCTAATCCAAAAATCTCACTTAGGAAACCCACTTTCCCTAGTTTTATTTATGTCCTTTAGCTCACCCACAAAGTGAATTAAATGTCACTTTTGACTTAAGTGACATATTTCATTTTTGACTTAAATATCCTAAGTCAAAGTGAAATTAGAATCATAAAGTAAAGTAATGAGGGTAATAATCTCCCCCTTTGTGTTTAGAGACTCACAAACACAAGGGGACCACTTTCCAAGGTACCCAAATC
>JZKD02S0307700.1:8348-22219 GCA_000966675.3 Picea glauca
ATCAAGGTGCGCCATGTTTGAGAGAAATGTTGTGCACCAGTGTGTTAGTATTTAAGTAGCATACCCGAGTATTTTTTTTTTAAAGAACCCTACCATAGTGTGCCATTTTTTTAGAGAAACAGTGTGCACTAGTGTGTCATTATTTACATAGTTCACTGTAGTATATGTTTTTTTTGAAATAACCCTACCATGGTGTGATATTTTTCAGAGCATTGGTGCATTTGTAGTATGAAACATAATGATGCATTAGGTATTTATAAAAGCATCGTAAAATGACATCCACTAAAACCTCCACCTACTTACCTCCGCTAGTGTCCTTAGCTATAAACATATTTTTGGGATATTTTTATAGGGGATTCCACCAAAACCTCCGCTAGAGGGTCTTTTCCTTGTAGTGAATGGGAAATGGCTATAGCATCTTTGCTGGATGTCTATGCTTTGTTTTCACCTTCTGGCATTCTAAACACCTGGCTATGTAATTAACCACTTCTTTCTTCATCCCTCGCTAGAAGTATTGGCTTCTTATAGCTGCAATTGTTTTCTAATATCCTAGGTGCCCAACAGATGATACATTGTGCATTTCCCTCAGCACTATATTTTTCAACTCATTGGAATTTCGCACATATATTTTTCCTCTATACGTGAGTATTCCACCCTCTTGTAGCTCATAACAATTATTTTTTTGTTGTAAATTGTCTTGTTGTAATGTTTATTTTATTTTTAAATATTGTTGATCTGAATTTGCAACCTCTAAAATTCTATCTTGTAAATTTGTGTTGAATACATTGATGGATAAAATATGTGTTTCACGAGCTCTTCAATTGAGTGTATCATCCACCTAATTTTATTTTCCTTTGATATGCTTAATTTCAAAGCCATATTCACTATGAAATTCCAACCATCTAGTTTTTCTGGCATTTAATGTTGGTTGTTCAAACAAATGATTTATACCATAGTGGTCTGTCCTTAGCTCAAATATTTTTTCCATGAGGTAATGTCTCCACATTCTTAATGCAAGTACAATAGCTTCCAATTCCAAGTCATGTGTAGCATAATCCCTTTCGTTCTCTTTTAGTTTTCTAGACTCATGACACACCACATGATCTTTTTGACTGAGGACTCCCCCAAGCCCATCCTTGCATGTATCCGTGCACACTACAAAATCTTCATCTAGATATGAAATCTGTAATATGGGTGCACTTGTCAATATTTATTTCAACTGCTGAAATATTTCTTCACACTTGGAATTCCATTCAAATTTCACTCCCTTCTTTTGCAAAGAAGTGATTGGGCTTGCAATATTTAAAACCCTTTTATGAATATTTGGTAATAACTGACAAGACCCATAAATGATATCACCTCTATTGCATTTCTTGGCACTAGACACCCTCTAATGACCTTTATCTTCTCGGGATCAATTTCTATTCCATATGTTGATGTAATATGCCCCAAGTAGTGAATATTTTTTTGATAAAAGATGCATTTACTTAGTTTTGCATACAACTTTCACTCTCTCAAAGCTTGCAACACCATTCTTAAACGTTTCTCATAATATTTTTTTGTCCTTGAATAGATGAGTATATGATCTAAGAAATCAATCACAAACTTGTCCAGGTACTCCCTGGACACTCCATTTATCAGGCACATGAAAACAACTGGGGAATTTGATAGCCCGAAAGGCTCTATTGTAAATTCATAATTCTCATATATTGTTCTGAATGTTTTATAACTGATATCCTCTTCCTTTATCCTCACTTGATGATAACGTGATCTTAAGTCATTCTTGGAAAATATTATTGCACCTTTCAGTTGATAAAAAGATCATTAATCCTTGGCAAATGATATTTGTTCTTTATTGTGACTTTATTAAGTTGTCTAAAATCATTACACATCCTTATGGTTCGATATTTATTCTTCACAAAAATAACCGGGGCTCCCCAAGGTGACACACTTGGGCATATATACCCCTTCTTTAACAACTCTTCAAGTTGCATCTGTAAGTCTTTCAATTCTGGTGTGCCCATTTTGTATGGTGTATTGGACACTGGGGCAGCTCTTGGCACCAAATAAATAGAGAAATCAATGTCTCTCATTGGGGGAAATCTTGGGATTTCCCCCAAAACATCTTCAAAATATTTCAAAACCGGATGGTCTTCAATACTTTCCACTTTATCTCCAACTGCCTCTTCGATATGGGATGCAAAAATTTGGCATCCCTTCCAGAAAATATTTTTTAGCTGCGTGGCTGAAATTTCTCTAATAGCTACAGCTCTCAGAATGACTTGAATATTACCCTACTTCCCCCCCTCATCAATACAAGTTATTGTCTTCTTGTAAAAGTCCAGGATAACATGGTGTTTTTCCAACAAATCCATGCCAATTAGGCAAACATATGAGCCTAATGGTATGATGTTCACATCTAACTTTGTTCTAAGTCCATTCATGTATATTGAGCAGTCTTTAACCAACTCATTAATCTTCCTCTTAGCCCCCATGGATGACTGAACTAACCAATATTTCTTAAGCTTACTCCTTTGCAAGTGAAATATTTCAACAATGTTAGATTTTATGTAACTATGGCTAGCTGCATGATCAATAAAAATTGATATGGGCTGGTTATCAATCTTAACTTCCACTTCAATCATGGGGGATTGATACTCTACTTGGTTGTTTTCCAAGGATGCATAAATCCTTGGCATGCTTCCTCCCATATCTTCAACTTTTTTAGCCTCCTAAATGTTGTGGACAATCTTCAATCTTTCACCTTTGTGAGGGAAGTCCTTATATAAGTGATTTTCCTCACATCCCCAACATTGTACAGGATGTTTCCTTAGCCTTTTCTCAAATGAATCTTCTAGGTTGTGATCATTTTGGGTTGACTATCCTTGATGATTTGTTTGGGAGTTATTTTTGAAAAATAGTGACTTAAAACCTTTCTACATTTGATCCCTCTTTCCTTTTATCTTATCATTTCAAGTTTTTTGGAAGGTTGACCTCACTCTGCTTTGTTCATAAAGATGATTTTCCCTGCTTATGGTCTCATAACCCAAATTTCTAGGGTTATCATATTGTATCTTATCATTGTATAAGGAGGGTAACCCACTTAGAAATCTTTGGATTTTGACTTTCTCATCCTTGATGAAGCCAACATACTTCAACTCAAAGAACATATTCTCATATTCATCCATTATCATGCTTCCCAACTTGAGTTAAAAGAACTCTTTCATCATCCTCTCATAGTAATGATCTGATAAATATTTCTCTTAGAAATATCCTTTGAACTGACTCCATGAGACCTTCCTCTCATCAAGGTGTTTTTCTTTCTTAAGTCGATCCCACCACATGGATGCCTTTCCTTGCAATTGGTAGGTTGCAATTCTTGTTTCTACCCCAAAGGGATACTCATGTATATAGGAATATTTCTTCATTTCCACCATCCAGGCCTTGGCCTCTTCTCCCTTCCTATGCTCACCATTGAAATTTGATGTCTTGGTTTTCCTAATTTCATATTGCAAGATGTCTCCCTCATGCCTTCTCCTCTTCATCATGTCAGGAGACATAGTTGGGCTACTCCCTGGCGTTGGACTTGCACAAGATATTCTTGTGTATTTCTATGGGGAATGGTGGTGCATACTCCTCCTTGATTTCCTGACATTCCCATGCTCATTCCTTCTACTATGGGATCTAGATGTTGTCACTTGTTTAGCACTAATTGTTTTCTCTATGCGAGAGTATTTATTAGATTTCCTCTGCAACATGTTCAAGATCTGTAGTATCTCTTCTTGAACTTTAATAATCTTTTCATTATCATCCCTATAACTCTACACTTATCTCTACAATATTTTCATAGTTACAGGCTCTTACCTGTCACTTCTTCCATTAGACTCTGTCTCAACATTTACCATAATGACATGTGGACCTCTGACCCCTCCTCATGGTTGTAGGACCCCTGCGCATCCTCCATGGCTATGGGTCTCATATAGGAACCAAAATGCCTTATTGTACCTCTAAATTCTACAAGAATATGTGTAGAAAATAATTTTTTGTTAGACAAAAATATATACATACACAATTTTGGAAGAGATTGCATAAAGTTTTTTGCATTGATTGTAACTTAGACTGTCCAGATCAATTTTCTAGGTTGGTATATGGATCCTTGTCTCTAATATATTTCCAATGACTACTTTCTTTCTCAATTATAATATTTGAGCAGAAAGTTATAGTCATCTGAATATTGTTAATTCACCCCTTTTGCACACTTTTCATTCGGGTGCAATTAATCCCAGACACCAAATTTTGTTACTTGTAGAAGTAAATTTGTTAGGAACTAGGGAAAATTTTGTATGAGAAATATAATTATTATGACAATGAATTAATAACAACTCTCATATTATCAATATGATGCTCCAGCAAAAAACTACAACAATATGGAAATGACAACTTTTTTATTTTCACTCTTTTATTTTGGGTTGACTGTCCTTGTTGATTTGTTTGGAAGTTATTTTTTAAAAAGGGTGACTTAAAACCTTTCTTCATTTGATCCCTATTTCCTTTCATCTTATCATTTCAAATTTTTTGGAAGGTTGACCTCCCTTTTCTTTGTTCATAAAGATGATTTTCTCTCCTTATGGTCTCCTTGAAAGTTCTGGGGTTATCATATTGTATATTGTCAATGTAGAAGGATGGTAACCCACTTAGAAATATTTGGATTTTTACTTTTTCATCCTTGTTGAAGCCAACATACTTCAACAACTCAAAGAACATATTCTCATATTCATCCATTATCATGCTTCCCAACTTGAGTTCAAAGAACTCTTTCATTGTCCTTTCATAGTAATTCTCTAATAAATATTTCTTCTAGAAATATCCTTTGAACTGCCTCCATGAGACCTTCTTCTCATCAAGGTGTTTTTCTTGCTTAAGTTTATCCCACCACATGGCTATCTTTCCTTGCAATTGGTAGGTTGCAATTCTTGTTTCTACCCTAAAGGGGTAATAATGTAGCTATAAATATTTCTTCATTTTCAACAGCTAGGCCTTGGCCTCTTCTCCCTTCCTATGCTCACCATTTAAATTTGGTGTCTTGATTTTCCTAAGTTCATATTGCAAGATGTGTGCCTCATGCCTTCTCCTCTTACTCATGACAAGAGACACAGTTGGGCTACTCCCTGTCCCTGGACTTGCATGAGCTATCCTAGTGGATTTCCCTAGGGAATGGTGGTGCCTACTCTTACTCCTTGATTTCTTGTCATTCTCATGCTCATCCCTTATACTATGGGATTTAGATGCTGTCACTTGTTTAGAACTAACTACTTTCTCTATGATAGAGTCTTTATTGGCTTGCCTCTGTAGCATGTTGAAGCTCTGTAGTATCTCTTCTTGAGCTTTCATAATATGCTCATTATCATCCCTATAACTCTGCACTTATCTCTATAGGATTCTCATAGTTACAGGCTCCTACCTTCCACTTCCTTCATTAAACTTTGTCTCAACATTTCCCATAATGACGTGTATACCTCTGACCTCCTCCTCATGGTTGTAGGACCCTTGGGCATCGTCCATGATTGTGGGTCTCATATAGGAACCAAAATTCCTTCTTATGCCTCTAAATTCTACAAGAAAATGTGTAGAAAAATATATTTTTGTTAGATAAAAATATATACATACGCAATTCTGGAAAAAAATGCATAAAGTTTTACGCTCTTTAATTCCACCAATTATCTTCTTTTGCATTGACTGTAACTTAAACTGCCCAGGTCAATTTTCTAGGTTGATATATGGATCCTCCTCTACAATATATTTCCAATGACTACTTTCTTTCTCAATTATAAGATTTGAGCAGAAAGTTATAGTCATTTGAATATTTGCTAATTCACCCCTTTTGCACACTTTTCATTCAGGTGCAATTAATCCCAGACATCAACTTCTGTTACTTGTAGAAGTAAATTTATTAGGAAATAGGGAAACTTTTGTATGAGACGTATAACAATTATGACAGGGAATTAATAACAACTCTTAGATTATCAATCTGATGCTCTAGTAAAAAACTACAACAATATGGAAATGACAACTTTGTCATTTTCACCCCTTCTTCCAGACTTAGAATTTTAGCCAAATTGGTTGTCTCCCAAACCACACACTTTTGGAAAAACTTCAATAAACCAATTTTTTTAGATTGACGAGTATACAAAATGTTGAGTAAATAAATGTTTCCATATTTTCTATCTAGAGATCCTTTTCCTCAGTAAATCCCAAAAATATCCCAAAAGTGGCCTAGAATAGTGGATTTTTCCCTATTTCACCATCCCCATTCCAAACCCCTTAGAATCCATCCAATTCCTTCACACAGTATTTTCATGTCTGCTTTTATGACACTTTGTACAAGTTTTAGCAGTAACTGTGCTCCTGCCACTAAGCTTGACCCTACTCTTCAAAAACATGTAATTTTCATTTTTTGGAAAATTAGAGAAGAATTGGCCAGTGTCCCTCTATGGAACTTCTGTATCCCTCCTTACTATAAAAAAACTAAGAACTTTCATCTCAATCCAACTTTATTTTCTCCAGTTATTGCCGAAATATGTTTTTGGCTCCACACTTAGTCTTTTTTTTAGACTATAGAACAATTTTTCCTATGTGGTATCCTTCTTCTCTTCTTCCTTTTAGAATCCCATTCATACATCAATTATGTATTATTCACTAGTATTAAACATGCCCTAGATCCACAATGCACAATGCCAATATTTAATGCACGCCCCGTGTAATATACCAGATATAAAAAGTATGCAGAACAGAAATAAAATGCTAGAAATGGCAGAATAAAAGTAATATAACCAACATAATCTCCACAATAACACATAAATGATATAAGAACAACAACAAAAATAACACTTTGATTCAGAAAGCAATGTTCACGAGCCTCTTCGAGGGGGCAAACTCCATTCGAGCAGCGCTCTGTTACAATAATCTCCAAGCTAGGGTTTTCATACCCTTGATCCTTATTTATACTAAATATGTCTATCAAGCGAAGCATCTAGAGGAAGATCCTTCTAGAAGCATAAGCTTCTATTAAGTCTTCTTACATCCGCCTTATTCTATTTTATTGAAAGGCCTTATTAATATTGACCTTTATTACATATGAATATATTGCTCTACCTATGTGCGGGTTAGGACTCTAACATGTCCTCCCCCTTAAAAACAACCTTGTCCTCAAGGCTTGATATGTGGAAACTACTACAGAATGGTAGCTAGTTCCCAAGTGGCATATGCTGGAGTTGTATCTTTCCATTAGACTAGCACTTCCTTGATGGTTCTCTGAAGCAGGCGACGCTCACACTAGTCCAAAACTACTTATGGCTGTAGCCAAATGGATCCTTCTTCAACTAACTTGGGAAGGTTGGTTTGAATTTGGCACTTAGTTCCAATCACCTTATTTAAGCATGAAACATGAAAAACATGATGTAGCTTCGAATGACTAGGTAGAGCTAACTGATAGGCGACTTGTCCCACATGCTTGAGAACTGTATAAGGACCATAAAATTTGGGCACTAGCTTCTGACAATGCTCGGCCTTGAGGGAAGTTTGTTTGTATGGTTGCAGTCGCAAAAACACCTGATCCCCTTCTGCAAATTGATGTTCAGAGTGACCTTGATCTGCTTTTTGCTTCATGCGATTTTGTGCCATGACCAATTTCTCTTTGAGGGTACAAAGAATATCCTCTCGAACTGTAAGTGTTTGGTCAACCGCCTGGACTTTCGAGGTACCCGATAAGTATGAGACAACTGAAGGTGGCTTCTGTCCATATACCGCTTCAAAAGGAGTCATGCGTGTAGCTGTATGGTAGGAAGTGTTGTACCACCATTCAACTAGGGGTAACCATTGAGCCCACTGATTTTTCTTTTCAGAGGCAAAACACCTCATATATGTTTCCAAACATTTGTTGACAACTTCAGTTTGACCATCAGTCCGGGGATGATAAGCCATGTTGAGATGCAATTGGGTGCCCTGTAGCTTGAATAGTTCTTGCCAAAATTTTCTTCTGAAAGTTGGGTCACGATAAAAAACAATAGAGTGTGGCATGCCATGAAGCTTGAAGACCTGGTCCATGGAAATTTGAGCCACCATGGATGCATTAAATGGGTGTTGAAGAGTGCAGAAATGAGCATACTTGGAAAGGCATTCCACAACCACCATTATGACTGATTTATTTCCCGATTTGGGTAAGCTGGTTTGGGTAAGCCGATAATAAAGTCCATAGAGATATCCTTCCAAATATCTGGTGGAATCAGAAGCGGTTGTAATGTGCCCGGAGATTTGACTGTTTCTCCCTTGTTGCATTGACACACATCACATTCAACGACAAAATTACAGATGTCCTGTTGCATACCATCCCAGAAAAAAGAACGTTTGACCCTGTCATAGGTTTTGGTGAACCTGGAGTGCCCCTCTATGGGTGTAGCATGAACCTCAGAAAGTACCGTGGATTTAAGATTTGATTGTTTACTTAAATACAAATGGCCTTTGTATCGAAGCTCATCCTGGAGATAAGAGTACCCTAGGGGAGCTAGAGAATTGGTCAGCAATTTCTGGATCAGATGCGAACTTTTGGGATCTTGTAGCCATTCTTGGCGAATAGCTTGGAGCCAATCTAGTACAATGAAGGAAAGAGAAAAAAGGGATCCTTCTTCTTCATATTTTCGGGACAGTGCATCCGCCACCACATTGTCTTTGCCTTTCTTGTAAATGATCTCATAATCATATCCAAAGAGCTTAGTCACCCATTTTTGTTGCTCCAGGGAGGAAATGCGTTGTTCCAAAAAGTACTTGAGGCTTTGATGGTCTGTCTTAATCTGGAAATGTTGCCCCAAGAGATAAGGGTGTCGCAGATCAATGACATGTAGAATAAGAAACATTTCCTTTTCATAGATGGGTTTTCCCAGATTCCTTTCAGATAGTTGCTTGCTGGTGAAGGCCAAAGGTCGACCCTCTTGCATAAGGACAACATCGATTCCTTTCCCTGAGGCATCATATTCCAACACAAAGGTCTTTGTGAAATTAGGAAGGGCCAGAACCAGAGTGGTGCACATGGCCATCTTCAAGGTTTGAAAAGCATGAGAAGCAGTTGGAGTCCAAGTGAAAGAGTTCTTTTTGAGGAGAGCAGTGAGAGGTGCTGCAATCTTTCCATAATTCTTAACAAACTTGCGATAATACCCTGTTAAGCCCAGAAATCCACACTAGCTTTTGAGAGTCTTTGGGTGCAACTAGTCTTGCATAGATTCAATCTTTTTCGGATCCACCTTGATTCCATCCTTGCCAACTATATGACCCAAGTATTCTACTTTTGAGGCACCAAAAGAACATTTAGATTGTTTTAGGAAAATTTGGTGCTGAGAGAGTAGATGGAGAATGTTAGCGTCAGAAGTCACTCCTGGATTGCTTGCAGGAGCAGAGCCCGACACCCATCAGTTTAATGTCATGATTTGTTTATAAGGGGATGATCAAATGAAGATAATGGCTCGAATGGTGTGGTTCCAACTCCGAAACTAGGCTAGGCATGCATGGGCAAGTGAGGTCTTAGATAACTTCAGACAGTGAGTTGTAGTAAGGGTGAGTAGGGGGAAGAATTGTATCAGGGAGATGCAAAGTCCTGTTATAAATATCAGGTTTCTAATAGGTTGTAGAAGAAGACATCTAAATGCAAGATCTTCTTACATTCAAACACAGAAAACTAGAGAAAACAATAACGCCACAATAAATCCTTTATCATAACATAATTGCTATAATACGTGCGAATCAGTCGAACACGAACTCTCTTAGCATGAGATGAAAACCAGATGGATTGAGAAGATTGTCTGTCATTAAACAAGAAATATTACATACATGTGCATAACCAGAGAACTAAAGTGTGTTAAAACTTTACAATCGGGAGCTCTGCTCTACCATCGATGCCTTACAAAATACAAAGACTGAGTTTATATATACTCAGAGAAAATCGCCTAACAGAGGCGTGCTCAGTTGCCCAAGGATTGGTGTCCCTTCAGTCAAACTCGTACTGATATCTTTATTTAAGTGCCACCTTAACTACGCATGGCTCCTTTAAGGAGGGTAGCTGAACCATTAAGCACTGGGCTAGTGTGCGCAAACTTGTCTGTCGAGTTGAGGACTTCAGCATGGCGTTTTTGAGAAAATCGATACACATGACTTCCTCAGGCAGATGGTTTTCCAGACCCTCCATCCCCTCACTTAATGAATGAAATGAGGTTTCAACCACCCGCTCTTGTCGTCATTAACTTCAGACGAGAAGCAGTATGGAGATCGGATCCGATGGTGCTCGGAGACCGCGACGATCCTCTTTGTAACTAAACTTAGTGCTTTGGCCTTCTTTACACAGCTTCTCTCCTTTTCCAAGTGACCAAAGACTGTGACCATGTGCCTATTCCCATGGTGCTTTTCGGCGTTTGTGAATATGAAGGGGCTGATCCTTGCTGATCGAAATCACGATGAGTGATATGCCGAGATGGCTCAATCTGGTGTCACGTGTCCCTCAAATCTGACGGTCCTAAACTCACCTGATGTTGCTGTGGGCCCCAGGTCTTGAATGCTTTCGCTACTTCGCGTATCGGGATATAATGGAGCTGTTTTTTGCGTTTTGAAAACGCGATGGGTGAAAAGGTGGGGAGCTTAATCGTGCGCCAGGTGTCCGCTTCAAATGGACGGTTGAGATTGCCCCCTGATACTATGGGCCCAATCTTTAAAAGTTCTTTCCCTTTCGCAATTCGCGAGTTCGTGGGTCAAAGACCCTCGGCTCCCCTTTATAAACTCCCGATCCCCGAGATGGCATTACGGGTCGGGCCCCCTTTCTGGTTGGCGCTCTCTGCATGTACCCATCGGCTAGAGCCCAGGCACTAACGCCTCTCGCAACTCGCGGCTTCGTGAGATGGAGTATCGAACTTTGGCATTCTCCCCTCACGAAGTCCCAAGAAGCGATGGTTAGCGAAGGTTGACCCCCTCTGGGCACTTTTTTGCAACTCACAATCTTGCGCAATTAAAAGACATGGTCCGCCCCCTGAACTTACGAACCCCGAGTTCGAGAAATAACTACTGCGCTTGAACTACTTGCGATCAACGACCATTGTAACTTCGCGAGTGCCTCCTGAAGGATTCCGACCACTGACTTCCTTAAAACTTTAAACGCTATACTTGACGTGACTTTGTTAATCTGCAATTACCCATCAATCACTGCTCTTCTCTGTTGATGAATTCTTGCTGCAGAAGAATGAAGTGCCCGCTCGCTTGATTTAAGCCCGAAATAGATTTCTCATGTAAGCTACGCCCAACACTCCTCGTGCCATTTTCAATCCTGAATACTCTTATTCCCCAGACAAGAAATGTTTCTATGGGGGATAGAGTCATCCCTGTGATGCTCTAAGGACTCGCTTTGCAGTTCCAGTGCCTTGCTGTTGGGCTATGGAGTCATTATTAGGCCGCAAAAATAAAAATGAAAATGAACAAAGAAACAAAAAGGACAATATTTACAAACAAAGGAGCCATCTGAGACTCAAACAAAACATTTCTTCAGGAAATGCCCATTCACTGGGCTGCTGAAAACTTATTCACCTTCCAAACCTCGCAATCTGTACGTGTTATTTGAGAAATTCTCAGAGATTTTGAAAGGCCCGATCCACAGGGCTTCAAATTTACTGTGTTTGCCCTTATCTTGCTTAGGAGCATCCCATTTTAGCACCAGGTCTCCTATCTGGAACCTCTCCTTATTAGCCCTGTTATCGAAAACCTGCTTGATCTTTTGCTGATGGTCCTGAATTATGTCCATTGTCTGCTCCCTATCTTGCTGGACCTCCACTAGCTGATGAATCCTTCTGATCATGTCATCAGGCTCCTCCTGATGGTCCTAGAGGAATTTTGCTACAGGAATGGCTAACTAAGAAGGGAAAACAGCCTCCGCTCCATAGACTAATTGGAAAGGAGAGACGCCGATAGATCTCTTTGTGGTCACTCGGTCGTCCCATAGAGAAAATTTTAATCTGGAATGCCAGGCCTTCTTGTTGTCTTACAACAACCTTTTGATGATCCTTATCAGGCTTTTATTGGAGGATTCTGCTAAACTGTTTCCCTGTGGATAATAAGGGGTGGAGTGAATCAATTTGATCCCGAACTGTTCATAGAACTTGGCTAGTGGTTCAGACCCAAAAGCCGCTGCATTATCAGTGACAATCTTATTTGGGCAGCCGAACCTTGTGATGAGGTCCTCCAAGAATCTGATGATTACCTTGTGGGAATCACTCTTGGTGGGGATAGCTTCAATCCACTTGGTAAATAAATCTGTAGCAGTCAGGATCCACTTGGGCTGCCCACTGGAGACAGGGTGAATTTCTCCAATGAAATCTAGGTCCCACTGCTGGAAAGGTCTTGAAACCACCTCTTGATTTAATGGCAGAAACCTGAGCTGCTGCTTTCCTGCAAATTTTTGACATTTGACGCAAGATATGACCTTTTTGCAGACATCAGTGAACACAGTAGGCCAGTAGTATCTAGCCCTGAGGATTTTGTGGGATGTGGATTTCCAGAAATGGTGCCCTCCACACAGGTCGCTATGAAATTCAGCCACGATCATTTCGGCCTCTTGTGGACTCATGCATTTTAAAAGCACCCCCAGGGGGTCTTTCCAGTATAAAATTTGATCAATAAGGCGGTACCTGACTGCCCTAAGATTAAGAGCTCTTTCTTTGTTTCTTTGTAGGCCATCTGGGGGCCGCAACTCCTGCAGAAAATATATGACATCCTTATACCAAGGACATCGAGCCAATGGGGGATCTCTTTGAGGGTCTGTTTCAGACAACTGACCATGTTGAATTCCTGAGCATTCGTTCATGAAATTTACCCCCAAATCTTGGCAATTGGCTTCAGCCAGCAACTTGGCTAAGCCTTGACCTTTGATCAATTTGGTAGGCCTCATTTCCAGGTCAAATTCTAGGATATTGGCTATCCATTTACTCCTCTTCCCATCAATGTCGGGTTGTACAAGGATGTCCTTCACAGAGGCTGAAGGAACGTATGCGATCACCTTTGAGTGCAGAACATAGACCCTGAAAGATTTGAGAGCTTTCACTAAGGAATAGGCCTGTTTCTCCATGATTTCATATCTGACCTCGGCATCTCTTAACGCCTTGCTGAAGAAGGCAATGGACTGCTCTTGCCCCTCCTCATTTCTCTACAACAAGACCACCGCTACTGTATCGAAAGAAGCGAAGGAGAAAATTAGGAAATCTTTCGAATAGTCAGGACTGATCAGCACTGGTGCCTCAGTCAATGCCTTTTTTATTTGGACAAAAGATTCCCTGGGTTCAGCGGTCCATTTCACTTCATTTCCCTTCTTGAGCATGGCTGTGATGTGTTTCACCAGCTCTGCGAAATTCGAGACGAATCTCCTGAGAAAATTAATCTTTCCCAAAAAGGCTTGAACTTCCTTCTTCGACTTGGGAAGCGACAAGGTCCGAATTGCCTCCACTCTGCTAGGATCAATCCTCACTCCTTCTGCTGATACTATATGGCCTAGTAGCTTCCCCTCCCCCATAGAAAACAAGGATTTCTTGGGGTTCAGGGAAAGGCCGAATCTTCGACATTTTGAGAATACTTTCCTCAGGTGACAACAGTGCTCTTTGTCGGACCTCGAGAAGACTGTGATGTCATCCAGATAGATCACCACGAACCGATCTTTTTCTCTGATGAAGGCTATGTCCATGGCTTATTGAAACGTCGCTTCCGCATTCATCAGTACGAATGGAATTTTGGCATACATGAATGTGCCCCAAGGAGTGGTGAAGGTTGTCTTTTCTCTGTCTTCAGGCATGACCGAT
>JZKD02S0307700.1:56824-87035 GCA_000966675.3 Picea glauca
AATGTAGGAAACATGGTACCTTTCGTCATGGGCCAACACACTTTTTGAGGTAACTTTCTGTAGGGGTTAAAAAAATTATTTTTTCTAGTTTTTATCACTTTCGTGTGTCTACTAGATTTATATTTAGGGAATGTGGATGATTAGTTAGATTTTAGTTTGTAGGTTTGGATTAAAACCCTTAAAAATACAAACGATTGAGGAAAAAACCCCCCTATGGTTTTACTACCTTTCCTTCAAGAGTTTTTTTGAGGGTTTGACTCTTTGTTTGTTCTTTGCAGATAGGTTATAACTTTGCATTTCAATGGTTGTTTACATCTATAGGTTTCTTTTCTTGCAATTCATTTCATTTTAATTTGAAAAGTCAAAAGAAACATAGGCATATAGATAGTTGCATTGCAATTTTTTTAATTGTCTGTTATAGTCATGGACCATTTCATTTTTTATATTAAAGAATGCTCATGTAGGTCAGATTTGCATAGATCTTGTGTGAATGGCATAATTTAAAAAAAAGAAAAAACCCAATATTGGTCGCTTTAGCGACCAACCTGTTCATCGCTAGTATGGCTAATTGGTCACAAACATCAACGTGTTGGTCGCTTTAGTGACCAACCTGTTAGTCACTAGAGAGACCAACCTGTTGGTCACTAGTATAGCTAATTGGTCGCAAACATCAACGTGTTGATCGCTTTAGCGACCAACCTGTTCATCACTAGTCAGTTAGCGACTAACTGATCTTCCTTCTTTTGAGATTTTTAACTGATGGTTTGGTCATTCTAGCGACTAATATTCATCTTTCTAGCGACTCATAGTGGTTTATTGACTAAGTTTACTAGGGTTGTTTTGGTCACTCTTGCGACTAATATTAGTCGTTTGACTGACTAAAATTCATCGCTAGCCAAACCTTTCCCTATTGTGAATAGGCTTCTTTTTCCGGTCGCTAGACCGACGAAGATCCATGTGTGGTCACTAGACCGATGATTTTTTTTTTTATCTTGGTTGCAAAAATGACTCTATGCCGACGAAAATTTGCCTCTACTTCGTTGCAAAAACATTCAAATTTAATAGTGTCCTACTCCTTGATTTCTTGTCATTCTCATGCTCATCCCTTATACTATGGGATTTAGATGTTGTCACTTGTTTAGAATTAACTACTTTCTCTTTGATAGAGTCTTTATTGGCTTGCCTCTGTAGTATGTTGAAGCTATGTAGTATCTCTTCTTGAGATTTCATAATATGTTCATTATCATCCCTATAAATTTGCACTTATCTCTACAGGATTCTCATAGTTACAGGCTCCTACCTTCCACTTCCTTCATTAGAATTTGTCTCAACATTTCCCATAATGACGTGTATACCTCTGATCTCCTCCTCATGGTTGTAGGACCCTTGGGAATCCTCCATGATTGTGGGTCTCATATGGGAAGCAAAATTCCTTCTTACGCCTCTAAATTCTACAAGAAAATGTGCAGAAAGATATATTTTTGTTAGATAAAAATATATACATACACAATTCTGGAAAAAAATGCATAAAGTTTTATGCTCTTTAATTCCACCAATTATCTTCTTTTGCATTGATTGTAACTTAAACTGCCCAGGTCAATTTTCTAGGTTGATATATGGATCCTCCTCTCCAATATATTTCCAACGACTACTTTCTTTCTCAATTATAAGATTTGAGCAGAAAGTTATAGTCATTTGAATATTGCTAATTCACCCCTTTTGCACCCTTTTCATTCAGGTGTAATTAATCCCATACATCAACTTCTGTTACTTGTAGAAGTAAATTTATTAGGAAATAGGGAAAATTTTGTATGAGATGTATAAAAATTATGAGAGGGAATTAACAACAACTCTCAGATTATCAATCAGATGCTCTAGTAAAAAACTACAACAATATGGAAATGACAACTTTGTCATTTTCACCCCTTTTTCCATACTATAATTTTTAGCCAAATTGGTTATCTCCCAAACCGCACACTTTTGGCAAAACTTCAATAAACCAATTTTTTTAGATTGACGAGTATACAAAATCTTGAGTAAATAAATGTTTCCATATTTTCCGTCTAGAGACCCTTTTCCTCAGTAAATCCCAAAAATCTCCCAAAAGTGGCCTAGAATAGTGGATTTTTCCCTATTTCACCATCCCGATTCCAAACCCCTTAGAATCCATCCAATTCCTTCACATGGTATTTTCATGTCTGCTTTTATGACACTTTGTACAAGTTTTAGTAGTAATTGTGCTCCTACCACTAAGCTTGACCCTACTCTTCAAAAACATGTAATTTTCATTTTTTGGAAAATTAGAGAAGAATTGGCCAGTGTTCCTCTATGGCACTTTTGTATCCCTCCTTACTATGAAAAAAACCAAGAACTTTCATCTCAATACAACTTTATTTTCTCTAGTTATTGCCGAAATATGTTTTTGGCTCCACACTTAGTCTTTTTTTTAGACTATAGGACAATTTTTCCTATGTGGTATCCTTCTTCTCTTATTCCTTTTTAGAATCCCATGCATACATCAATTATGTATTATGCACTAGTATTCAACATGCCCTATATCCACAATGCACAATGCCAATATTTAACGCATGCCCCGAGCAACAATATTCAGTGTGCACAATTTTTTATGCCGTGCAAAAATATCTAGTATGCACAACTTTTTGTACCATGCACCAATATCCAGTGTGCACAATTTTTTTTACCATGCACCAATATCCAGTGCACACACCTTTTTATACAACACACCAATATCCAATGAGCGCAACTTTTATACCATGCACCTATGTCCAGTGCACACAATTTTTATATCGTGCAACAATATCGAGTGTGCACAACTTTTATACCACACACCAATATCTAGTGCGCACAAATTTTGTGTCATGCACCAATATTGAGTGTGCACAATTTTTGTATCCTGTACCAATATCTAGTGCACACAACTTTTTGTACCATGCATGAATATCCAGTGAACACAACTTTTGTGTTGCACACACTTCCTATTCTGCACTACGCAGTGCCAACGTTTAGCACACACACTATGCACCATCACAACCATCATGAAAATTGTTGACTCATTTGTCTAAGCCATATTCAGTCACTTGGAAGTTGAAATGACCTCCCCATAACAACCATTTTGATTGCAATTCAAACTTGAATTTGCTTAGAAATTTAGGGATTTCACTTTGATTTTACCATTTTCCCCAAATTTGACACAACTCAAGTGTTGAGATGATGAATTTACCAACTTCATGATAATATTTGTCCCATACAATCTTGATGTTGAATGAAAATCTTTGATACCATTCTGTAACATACCCCAACTTAACCGAGGAACATTACTTGCAGAAAATATACCTAAGTTAGGAAGTCTAGAGGGACATAGAAGGGTGAGAAATATTCATCATAGATTTAGGTGAGTCCACAATAGACTATAGTGACATAGAGTTCGGGGCCACTAGTTTCGGGGACGATAGGTTCACAGGTGATAAGGCCACAAGTTTTAGGATCAGGTACTTCAGAGTCTACTTCAAGATCATTGTCTTCAGGAGATGGGGTTGAGCAGGGAGAGTCCCCTCCACAGGACACTGCTTCAGAGAGGAGGAAGCTAAAGTGGCTTCATGACACTTTGAGGGAGGCACAGGGTTCAGTGGGGAATCCCAGATAGGTAGTGAGGGAGAGTAAACTTCCCAAGAGGTTTTGCAACTACATTGCGATGGTTAGCAGTATTCGAGAGTCTGAGCCTTCCAATTTTGAGGAGGCCACTGGTAGACAGGTGTGGAGAGATGCCATGATGGAAGAGTACAATTCCATCATGAAGAATGATGTCTGGGAAGTTGTTCCTAGACCCGAGGGGAAGTTAGTGGTGACTTCCAGGTGGCTCTATAAACTAAAGCATGCTGCAGATGGCAACATTGAGAAGTACAAAGATCGCTTTGTGGTTCGAGGGTTTTCACAGGTTGATGGAGTCAACTATTACGCGACCTTTGCACCGGTTTCTAGATACATGTCGATCAAGGCAGTGATCTCCATTGCAACAAAGATGGTTTGGAAGATCCACCAGATGGATGTGAAGATCGCATTTCTGAATGGTCTTATTGAGGAGGAGGTGTATATTGAGCATCCATTGGGCTTTGAGGTGCATGGGAGAGAGTCTCATGTGTGTAGACTGAAGAAGGCATTGTATGGGCCGAAACAAGCTCCCAGAGCTTGGTATTCAAGGATAGATGCCTATTTGCAGCAGTTGGGTTTTGAGAAGAGTGAGGTAGATCCCAACCTATACTTCATTGTGGTTGGAGAGGATCCTCTCATTCTTCTACTATATGTGGATGATATTTTCATTACAAGGGAAGAGAGACTCATTAGAAGTTGTAAGGAGAGCCTTTCTTTAGAGTTCGAGATGATTGACATTGGATTGATGCATAAATTTTTGGGATTGGAGGTTTGGCAGGAGCCTGGACACATCTTCCTGGGACAGGGGAAGTATGTGTGTGACATTCTGAGTAGATTTCAGATGGGGGATAACAGGCCCATGACCACTCCCATGATTACCAAATGGAAGAAGCTTCATGCTTCTAAGTCACAGTTGGTGGATTCCACTTTGTATTGTCAGTTGATCGGGTCATTGATGTATTTGGTCAATACTAGGCCAGATATTTGTTTTGCTGTCAACACACTCAGTCAGTTTATGGTGGATCCTAGGAGAGTGCACTGGGTGGAAGTAAAACATGTGCTCAGGTATCTTTGTGGTACGATAGATTATGGTCTGGACTATCAGAGAGGAGATGGAGTTCGTTTGGTTGGATATATAGACTCAGATTGGGCAAGATGTGTCAGTGACAGGAAAAGCACTCCAGGGTGTTGTTTTGGATTGGGATCAACAATTGTGTCTTGGTTCAGTCGAAAACAAAAGTCAATGGCTTTGAGTTCTGCAGAGGCTGAGTATATGGAAGCCAATCAGGCTAGTTGTGAGGCCCTTTGGCTTCACAAGATGTTGGTTGGATTGTTCGGTGTGTAGTTTAGGCCTACTATGATTTATTGTGATAATCAGAGTTGCATTAAACTCTCGGATAATCCAAGTTTTCATGATTGATCTAAGAATATCGAGATTCGTTATCACTTCATCCATGACTATGTTCAGAGAGGAGTTTTGGAGCTATAATACATATCTATAGAGGAGCAGGCTGCAGACATACTCACCAAGGCATTGAGAAGAGGCAAGTTTGTATTTTTCAGGGACAAGCTTGGAGTGGTGAGTAACACTTTCCTCGGTAAGAGGGAGTGTTAAATTTATAATTAAATAAAGTACCTAGGAAAGTGTTTCTCATCCCTAGGTGCCTAAGGGGTGAGAAAGTGCCTAATGTGGGCCCTAGGCATTTAATTTGTGAGATGAAAATTAAAAGGTGACTTTATGACTTTAGTGAGGGTGAATGAAGAGACATCAAATCTCAGCCACTCATCTAATCGAATCTCAACCATTGGATTAGAAAACTCCTCACCTACCTCATGAGGTCGATTAGGGTTGGAGGGCGCACCCATTGTTGGGTTGTTGGTTCATTTTGAGAGAGCAAGAGAGAGAACATTTTTGAGTTTGGAGAGGAAGCCATTTCTGCAGAGCTAGGGCACACATTCCAAGGCTACAAACTAGCATAGAAATCAAGGCAGCAAGGATAACATTGAAGGTAGGCCGTATTGTATGGATTGAGCAGGCCGTACAACAAGAAGAGAAGGCACAAAAATCAATTGAAGGTATAGTCCAACAGAAAAGGTCATACTGTACGGATTTTTGAATTTCATACAACAGGAAAAGGGCATGGAAATCGAGGTAGAAAGTACAGTCCATACTGTACGAATTCCATATGGTTCGTATGACTATTATTTTGGCACATAATTCGAGGTGAAGGCGTTGTACTATTTTCTGAAAGTTTTGGCATGTTTCCCAAGGCAGTTGTACAACATTTATTGCACTGTTTTGGCCTGATGCTATTGGCACAGATTTTGAGGTGACCGTACAACATTCTGGAGGCACAAAAATCGAGAAGCAAACCTGTAATTTATTGTAGAAAGTTCTGGAAAGAATTTTGAGGAGTTTGGCTCATTTTCCTGTGTGAAGATTTGGCACGGTTGTCGAGATAAGTTTTTCATTTAAATTTTTGAAGATGAATATGTTGTAACAGAATTCTCTGAAGCTCCTAATTAATAAAAATCCCCCTCTCACTGGTTTTCCCCTTGTGGGTTTTTCCAGGGTCAAAGTTAGAATGAAAATATCTGTGTCAATATTTTCTGAGTTTTATGTGCTGCTGATATTTTATTTCTGCGTTATAAACGATGTTCAGAATCCTCATGTTTCAGTTCTGAAATTAATTTTCTGCTGTGTATTTAATTGCTGATATAAAACTGGGTTTGGGCATTAAACATTGGATGAAAAATTAGTGATATTGAAACTGGGTTGGGATCTGAAAATTTTACATTATATTCCTAATTCAGAGGTTTGTTTCATCCATGCTTGGACCCCATTCCCTAATAGGGGGTGTCATAGGGATTCCCCCCCCCACAAATTTCACTAGGGGGGCAAAGACAATTTTTGTAGCCCCTCTGTGGCGAGGGATTTAGGGGTATCACCCCCGAAGCTAAATATTGGAAAAAATTATCTTGTAAAATATTGTAATTTCGTAGTCAATTTGGATCGTTCATTATAAGGTCACAGATTTGACGGTAGAAGTTATTTTTATGTTTTTTTTCCCTAGAAGGAAACCCTCTCTTATGAGGGAATTGTATTGCGGCTTTGTATTATCGTGAATGTTGTATTATGAGAGAGGATATTGTGAGATAAAGAAGAGGAAGTTACAATAGTTTATTTGTAGGTTGTATCCCTTCATTTTGTTCGATAATAAAAAGGAAGGACCTAAAAATTTCTTTGGTGGACCTAGCCCACACTGGGTGAACCACATATATATGTGTCTCTATTGTATTGTGTATCTTTCATGTTTTAATTCTGCATTTGTTTTGTTTTATTTCTCCGCGATCCTATTTCCAAAAAATTGGTATCAAAGTGAAAGGTAACTCGCAGGAAAAGAGGGTTCTTGGTTCAAGTGGGAGCAATGGGGAAAGATGGAAAGTTTAGGGTCGAGAAATTTAATGACCAAAACTACCAGTTATGGAAGATGTAGATGGAATATTATTTATATCAGAAGGATCTATTCTTACCATTGGGCATAATAGAAAAGAAGTCGACGACCATGAAGGAAGAAGAATGGGAGGTTCTCAACAGAAAGGCACTGGGAATGATACAACTGAGCTTGGCATCGTTGGTGGATTTAAATATTTCAAAAGAGAAGACATCAAAGGAACCGATGGATGCATTAACTAAACTGTATGAAAAACCCTTGGCATAAAAAAAGGTATTTCTAATGAAGGGATTATTTAATATGATGTTAGAAGGTGGGTATGTTTCATATCATTTAAATGAATTTAATACGGTTACTAATCAGCTAAGTTCATTAAAAGTGAACTTTGATGATGAGGTTAGGGCTCTTCTAATCTTGTGCTCATTTCCAGAAAGATGGAATGGCTTGGTCATGGATGTAAGTAAGTCTGTCTCTGGTTCAAACAATCTAAAATTTGATGATGTTGTTGGTGTTATCCTTAGCAAGGAAATGTGATGGAAAAGCATAAGTGAGACATCAGGTAATGCATTAAACATGGAGATCATGAGAAGAGAAAATGATAGAGGAAAGGGCTTAGGGAAACACGAGAATTATAGGAAGGGAATATCCAAATCCATACTGACAATGATAGAGTTGTGGAATTGTTGGAAGAAAGGACATCTGAACAAAGACTGGAGAGCTCCAAAGAAACAAAGAGATGGACAACTAGAGAAAAATCAAGAATCAAATATAACAGGTGACGTGTTACAAGATTCTTTGATTCTTTCTGTAGATAATATTTTTGAGTATTTGGTACTAGATTCTGGGGATTAATTTCATGCCACACCCCATAGGAAACATTTTCTAGATTATGTTCAAGGTGATTTTGGACAGGTTCATTTGGGTGATGATGCAACATGCAAAATTGTTGGAATGGGAAAGGTACAAATAAAGAAAAATAATGGAATCCAATGGTTGTTGAAAGAGGTAATACATGTTCCATATCTAAGAAACAATCTAATTTCAACTGGGCAGTTGAAAAGTGAAGGCTTTGTATCCATATTTACAGATAAGGCATGGAAGGTCACCAAAGGATCACTGGTGATAGAAAAAGGATAAAAGGTACGTAAATTGTATTTATGTATTGGTAATATTGATTTTTCTATCTCTTTAGCTTCTACATGAGTGGATACAACACTTTGGCATCATAGACTAGGAAACATGAGTGAGAAGAGGATGAAAATACTTCACAAAATAAATTTGTTCCTAGATCTTAAACAAATTGATTTGGATTTCTGTGAGCATTGTGTTTATGGAAAACATAAGAGTGTTAGATTTCTAAGAGTCAAAAAAGAAAAGAAGAATGAAAGGTTAGAGCTTGTGCATACAAATGTATGGGGATCAGGTCAGGTATCATCTCTTGGTGTCTCTTGTTATTATGTTACTTTTATTTATGATGCAACTAGAAAAACTTGGGTTTATTGCATTTGACAAAAATATGATGTTTTTGATACTTTTAAGAAATGGAAAGCTTTGGTTCAGAATGAGATAGGAAAAAGGTTGGAGTGTCTCAGATCAGAAAATGGAGGTGAATATTGCAACAAGGAGTTTGATGATTATTGTTCATACCATAGGGTTCGTAGAGAGAAAACATTTCCAGGAACACCACAAGAAAATGGTGTGTCAGAAAGGATGAACAGGACAATCATGGAGCATGGAAGGAGTATGCGATTACATGTTGGGTTTCGCTTACAGTTTTGGGAAGATGTTGTAGATACTGTTGTTTACTTAATGAAAATAGGACCTTAAATATCTTTGGATGGTGTAATTCCAGAGGAGGCATGGACAGGTAAAAAGGTAAACTATTCTTTTTTGAAGACTTTCGATTGTGAAGCATTTGTTATATTGATAAAGAAAATAGAACAAAGCTTGAGGAAAAATCCAAGAAGTGTTCCTTTATTGGATACGATGTTAATGATTTTAGTTATCACTTATGGGATTACGAAAATCACAAAATAATTAGGAGTAGAGATGTCATATTAAATGAGAAGGTCATGTACAAAGATCAATTGCAGGGAAAGAAACAAGAAAAACAAAAACCTGAATACATAGTGCTTGATGAGACCACTGAAAAAGAAATTCCAAAGATATAAGAAAATCAAAATGTAAAACAATAGGAGAAGCAGGTACCTCAAACTCCTGTAATTGTTGTTAGAAGATCTACTAGGTTAAGTAGACCCTGTGAATGATAATCTCCTTCATTGTATTATTTATTAGAGACCGATTCTAGTGAACTAGAATGTTATGAAAATGCAATGCAGGTAGACACTAAAAATAAGTGGGAGAAAGGCATAAAAGAGGAAATGGATTCCCTTGTAAATAACCAGACTTGGGATTTGGTTTAGTTTCCTGCAGGAAAAATAACATTGCAAAATAAATGGGTTTACAAGTTGAAGGATTACTATGGAGGGAAAAACGATACAAGGCTAGACTTGTTGTAAAGGGGTTTGCACAAAAGAAAGGTATAGATTTTGATGAAATATTTTCTCCTATTGTTAATATGACTTCAATTAGGACTATTTTAAGTCTTGTGGCAGCATAATATTTTCATCTTGAACAGTTAGATGTAAAAACATCTTTTATCCATGGGGATTTGAAGGAAGAGATTTACATGCAACAACCACAGGGGTATGAGGTCAAAGGGAAGGATAATTTGGTATGTAGGTTGAAGAAGAGATTGTATGGACTAAAGAAAGATCTAAGGCAGTGGTATTTGAAGTTTGACAGGTTTATGAAAGAACAAGGTTATAGTAGATGTTATTTTGATCACTGTGTTTATTTTAAAAGGCTAGAAAGTGGAAACTATATTATCTTACTATTGTATGTAGATGACATGCTTGTTGTAGAGTCTAATATGTAGGATAAAATTTTCTCAAGAATAAATTATCTAATTCATTTGCGATGAAGGATTTGGGTGATGCAAATAAAATCCTTGGTATGAGAATAACAAGAGATAGGAAAAATCACAAATTGACATTATGTCAGGGTGAGTATATAGAGATGGTGTTGGAGAGGTTTATGACACAAAATGAAAAACTAGTTAGTACACCTTTGGCCAACCATTTCATGTTAACTAAGGATATGTGTCCCAAGACACATGAGGAGATAAAATACATGTCAAGGGTCCCTTATTCATCAACAATTGGCAGCTTGATGTATGTGATGGTTTGCACAAGACCAGATATTGCACATGCAGTGGGAGTTGCGAGCATGTATATGAACAATCCATGTAAAGAAAATTGGGAGGAAGTAAAGTGGATTCTCAGGTATTTGAGAGGTACTTCTAGTCATGCATTATGTTTTGGAGGTTCAAACACTTCTACAAGGATATGTTGACTCAGATATGACAGGTGATAAAGATAGCATGAGGAGCACCACATGGTATTTTTTTACTATAGGTGGAACATCGATAATTTGGATTTGAAAAATAAAAAAGGTTGTTGCACTTTCAACAACAAAAGAAAAGTATGTTGCTGCTACAGATGCTAGCAAATAAATTATTTGGTTCCATAGGTTTATGGAGGAATCAGGAAAGAAGCAAGAGAATAGAAGGTTGTACTGTGAAAGTGAAAGTGCCATTCATATTGCAAAGAACTCAGCCTTCCATTCAAATACTAAGAATATACAACTCAGGTACCATTTCATACAATCCGTCTTGGAAGATGGACATTTGAAGTTGGAAAAGATACATACTAGCCAAAATCCTGCAGACATGTTAACAAAGGGAGTAACCAAGGAGAAACTGAGTTTTTGCTTAGTTTCAATTGGTATTCAAGCATGAAGGTGAAGATGAGAATTTTTCTAGGTTCAAGGTGGAGTATAGTCCAACAGGTACATCAGTAGTGGAGTTGTTGCGATTAGTCTCCAAGTGGGAGATTGTTGGTTGTGGAGCTTGATTATCTTCTTAATTCAGAGGTTTGTTTCAACCGTGTTTGGACCCCATTTCCTAAAGAATGGGTGTGGGGGCACTTACCCTCCCACAACTTTCACCAGGGTGGTCCAGGAGGAGTGGAGACAATTTTTGTAGCCCCCCCTGGCGAGTGATTTGAGGGCAACGCCCCTGAAGTGAAATAGTGGGAAAAATGGCCTTGTAAAATATTGTAATTTCGTAGACAATCTGGACCATTCATTATAAGGTCGCATATCTAACAGTAGAAGTTATTTTTAGGGATTTTTCCCTAGAAGAAAATCCTCTCTTATGAGGGAATTGTATTGCGACTGTGTATTATTGTGGATGTCGTATTCTGAGAGAGGATACTGCAAGAAAAAGAAGAGGAAGTTACAATTGTTGAGATGTAGGTTGTATCCCTTCATTTTGTTGGATAATAAAAAGGAAGGACCTGTAAATTTCTCTTGTGGACGTAGCCCACACGGGGTGAACCACGTATATCCGTGTCTCTATTGTATTGTGCATATTTTGTGTTTTATTTCCGCATTTGTTTTATTTTATTGCTCCGTAATCTTGTTTTTCTAAAATTCAAGCCATAGTGTCAAAGAAAAATCCATAGAGAGTGCCATGTTCTTTGTATTTGTATTTCATAACTAAAGAAAATAGAGCAAATAATAGGCATCACCTTCTAGTTGGGTTTTCTCCCATATCAGATTACCTAGATCACAGATCTATATTCATTTGTGTGGATGTTGTGTTGATTTGCTTGTTCTTTCATTTTCAATTTCAATTATTTCCATAAATTTGAGCATTAAGATAGTATAATAACTATAATATATAAGGAAATAAATTACATAGTAAACTATTTTAGAATATTTCAAGATCTGTTGTGACAAATTATTCCAATGGAATATTCATGGTAGTCTAGAGATTGTATTGGTATCAAAGCATTTTTATTTGGGGATTTTTTGAGAAGTTGCAATATCCATGACTTGGCTTAGTAAGGAAGTCATAGAAACATAGCCATGGAAAATGATTCCAACCATGAAAACCCTATGTATGTAGTAGAAGAGTGATTTGTGATGTTGGAAGAAAAAGTTGATGATATCTCTTACAACATGGCCGTTCGCATGGTGTCTCTAGAGAACAAGTTTGGAACTTTCAAGGAGGTTGGTGGCTCTAACTCAAAAGTTGGATTGGATGAGAAATTGGGAGATAGTGAAGACCTAGAAAAGAATTCGAAGAAAGAACCCAAGAAAAAGAAACCAAGTTCAAGTGCCATCACTCCACAACCTCTATTTGAAATATAAGAAAAAGTGGACATCAAAACTTGCCAAGGTGAGATTTATCTCATTAAGTTGAGTCATTGGTTGCAACAGATAAAAATATATTTTGGCATCCATAACATAGATGAAGAGTAGAATATTTCATTTTCGTGACCAAAACTAGATGGCCACGCACTAACATAGTGGTAAAGTCACATGGAGACACTTAGGCTAGAGGGTGATCCACTAGTAACTAAGTGGGAGGTGTTTAAAACCCTCGTTGAGTCCCATATCTACCCTATTGGGTATGTAGAGGATCAATGTATCTATTGGAATCACTTCAGGCATAGTCAAGGGAAGCGTATGCAAGGGAACACCATTAAGTTTAGGAAAATGGTGATTATGTTGGGTATATCTCTTAGGAACTCATATGTACTCCTCAAGTATTTGGGGGGGTATACATAGCCATCTACAGAAATACGTGATGGTCTTCAAACCTAGGATCGTTGATTAGGAACATGTTTAGGAAAAATAATTGGAGAACATATGCCATAAGAAAGGACAACCAAGTGGTTCTAGACAGAAATACCACCAAGATGCTTACAAGGAGGGGAAGAAGAAGTGGAAAGGAAAAGATAATAAAATGACAACTATTGCACATAAGTGAAAGGATCCAAACAAGCACTGCGACCATTGTAATATTGATGGTCAGACCAAATATAGGTGTTGGAAGTTACAACCAATATTGAATCCAAAGAAACATAAGAAGGATGCCAAGAAGAAGAAACTACTAGGCATGGATTCAAGAAACCTAGTAGAGAGTAGATTGGATGTGGATGAGAATATTTTCTGCACTTTAGTGTAGAAGGAGGTGAATCTGAGTATCCTTCATCACAGGGAAGAGAAGGAGATAAGAAAACTCTTCCATATTAGATCTAGGTAAAAAATACCAAGGTGGATGCTCTGATCAATTTTGGTTCATAGGACAACCTCATAGAAAATGATCTGGTAAGAAATATTGGGTTGGAATTTCACTATCATCTGAGCCCATATCCATTTAGATAGGTAAATAAAAATGTAGATCTCAAGGTCACTAAACATTGTAAGATCAAATTTTATATAAGTGAATATTTAATTGATGAAGTGAAGGTAAATGTAGCACCCCTTGATGTGTGTGGTGTAGTGTTTGGAATCCCCTACCTGTATATGAGGGATGCGATATTCGAGAGGATATAAAACTAGTACCAAATAATCAAGTATGGGAAGTATTTCATCATTAATGCACACAAATGTGTAGGAAAATATTGTGAAATGAGAAGAAATACAAACTATCTAGAATGGTGGTAGCTTATCTCTAAAGAGAGAGGTGTCGACTATGCTCATTTGTATGATGATCATTGCAAGAGGTTCAAATTTCATTTTAACATAAAGTAATAAACCCCAAAGATCCAAAACCCTATCCCTGAGAGATGAAGTGAATTAAACGAACGTAGGCCCCAACGAGTCTAGTTGATATGTCAACTTCACGAGGCCGTAAATTCCACATACAAAATCTATTTGAGGCACATAATATCCCATTGGAAATATCTTGATGGGAAGAAAAATTCCAATCAAGGAATATAAATTCCATGGAAAACCTAATCTTTCATAGGCCCCAAAAGCATTGTTTAGGGCCTAAAAAACGTGCCAGAAGTTCAAGATCTAAAATATTAGAGAAAATTTGACAATATGGGGAACTGTTATGAGTTAGTGGAAGAGGTAGGTGATCACCAATATCCACCTGGATCACATCATTTGTATTCAACACATGAATCTTGGGAAAATGCTTGGATTCTGTTTTGAAGGCTAAAAAATGATACTAATTTATGAATATCTCCAAAATAGTAGTTTCAAAAATAGTCTATTCATTTTCTTCTCATTCTTAATTGTTCCATGGATCCTAGATTCATTTGTTTGTATATGTAGCTTGCAACTAATATATTTATGGTTTGTGATGCATTGCATATGCAACAAATTGTCATTTAATTGAATATAAAGAGAGGTATGAAATCATATTTGGAATTACATGTGGGTTGGCCTATCTTCATGAGGAATTTGATATTCAAGTCATCCATAGAGATATTAAAGAAAAAAATATTTTACTTGATGGTAAATGCAGACCCAAAATACCATACTTTGGGTGAGCCAGATTCTTTGCAAAAGATCAAATCCATTTTAGCATTAGAGTTGCATAAAATTTGTATAAATTATCTCCACTGTAAAATCTCTTGTATTGGTTCCCAACTAATTTATTCGATAAATCACAATACATGAAGTAATTACAAATCATATATATTAATATGGATCATATAATATTGTGACATCTAAGATATGGATATTTAATTACATATGACATTGTGCACATGTTATGATATAGAATGGATCATTATATAATTTGTCACTTATCTTCGTACTTTTTGGGTGGAAAAATTAGAGGAATTTGCTTGCAAGGCCCATTTTAGTGGTAGGCCCAAGTTTATATATTTGGGGTCCAAAACCTTATAAATCCAATTGAGGCATCAAATGACACCTTTTTGGTTCAAAAATTTGATATCATAACCCCCAACCCCTTGACATTGTTCTACACATTGATATATTTCTAGTAGTTCATAACTTACCTCAATCAGAGTTTGTATGTGGCATTTATGCCTCATACAAGTTGACCTACCCTATTGACCACCATGGTACCCAGTGGATCTCATGACATACCTCATTAATCACAAATGTGGGGCTAATGACGTGTGGAATTTCAAGAAGTTTCTAGAGGGTCCAAAAACATTAAATTAATTTAAGGTTTAGGAATGAAAAAAAAACCTAACCCTAAGCATCTATTAGGCCATGTTAAATACCAGGCTTCTAGGAAGAGAGGGGATTTAATTATTTTACTATTGTATTTGTTCCATAGTTGAGTAGAGCATCTAGGAGTGAAATTTGAGAGCACAATGGAGGAGGTAGGAGATTCTGTAGCATCCATTCATGCCTTAGTGTCAAATAAAAATTAATAGAGAGTGCCCCATTCTTTTTATTTTCATTTCATAACTAAATAAAAGAGAGCAAAGAATAGGCCTCACCTTCTAGTTGGGTTTTCTCCCATATCAGATTTCCTAGGTCACATATGTATTCATTTGTGTGGACATTGTGTTCATTTGCGTTTTCTTTCATTTTGAATTTCAATTATTTCCATAAATTTGAGCATTAACATAGTACAATAACTATAAGATATAAGGAAATAAATTGCATAGTAAAATATTTCAAAATAATGCAAGATTTGTCGTGATGAATTGTTCCAATGGAATATCCATGGTAGCTTAGAGATCATATTGGTATTAAAGCATTTTTCTTTGGTTTTTTTTTGGGAAGTTGCAATATCCATGAATTGGATTAGTAAGGAAGTCAAAGAACCATAGCCATGGAAAATTATTCCAACCATAAAAAACCTATGGATGTAGTAGAAGAGTGATTTGTGAGGTTGTAAGAACAAGTTGATATTTCTTACAACGTGGCCCTCCTCATGGTGGCTCTAGTGAACAATTTTGGACCTTTAGGGGAGGTTGGTGGCTTTAACTCAAAAGTTGGATCTGATGAAAAATTGGGAGATAGTGAAGACCTAGAAAAGGAGTAAAATAAAGAGCCTGAGAAAAAACAACCAAGTTCCAGTGCCATCACTCCTTCACAACCTCTATTTAAAATAGAATAAAAAGTGGAAATCAAACCCTGCCAAGATGAGATTTATCTCATTAAGTTGAATCATTGGTTGCAAAATATAAAAGTTTATTTTGGTATCCATAATATATATGAAGAGTAGATGATTTCATTTTCCTAACCAAAACTAGATGGCCATGCACTAACCTAGTTGTAAAGTCACATGGAGACACTTAGGCTAGAGGGTGATCCACTAGTAACGGAGTGGGAGGTGTTTAAAACCCTCATTGAGTAATAGATCTACCCTATTGGGTATGTAGGGGATCAATGGATCTATTGGAATCACTTCATGCATAGGCAAGTGTGGAGTGTGAAAGAGTACACCATTGAGTTTAGTAAAATGGTGATTATGTTGGGTATATCTCTCAAGAACCCATATGTACTCCTCAAATATTTTTTTTTGGGGGGGGTTACATATCCATATATGGAAACAAGTAATGGTGTTCAAACCTAGGATCATTGATTAGGAACATATGCATGCACAATACCTAGAGAACATATGCCATAAGGAAGGAAAACCAAGTGGTTCTAGACAAAAATACCACTAAGATGCTTACAAGGAGGGGAAGAATAAGTGGAAAGGAAAATACACTAAAATGACAACTACTTCACATAAGTGCAAGGATCAAAACAAGCACTGTGACCATTGTAATATTGATGGTTAGATCGAAGATAGGTGTTGGAAGCTACAACCAATGTTGAATCCAAAGGACCATAAGAAGGATGCCAAGAATCAGAAACTACTAAGCATGGATTCGAGAAAAATAATAGAGAGCAACTCAGATGTGGATGAGAATATTGTCTAGACTTCAGTGAAGAAGGAGGTGAATCTAAGTATCCTTTATCATAGGGAAGAGAAGGACATGAGAAAACTTTTCCATATTAGATCTAGGTCAAAAATACCAAGGTGGATGCTTTGATTGATTTTGGTTCGTAGGCCAACTTCAAAGAAGACGATTTGGTAAGCAATATTGTGTTGGAATTTCACGATCATCTAAGCCCATATCCATTTGGATAGGTAAATAAAAATGTATATCCCAAGTTCACTAAACAATGTAAGATCAAATTTTCTATAAGTGCATATTTGATTGATGAAGTGAAGGTATATGTAGCACCCCTTGATGTGTGTGGTGTAGTGTTTGGAATACCCTACTTGTATACGAGGGATGACATCTTCAAGAGGAAATCAAACTAGTACCACATAATCAAGTATGGGAAGTATTACATCATTAATGCACACAAAGGTAAATCAAAGAATTATTTGGTAAGTGTTAACCAAAACAAAAATTTGATCAATTCTAGTAGAAATTTTATATTGCAAATATTAAGAGAGAATCAACTAAGGGATGAATCAGTAAGAGTAAATTTATCCATGGAGGGATTTAACAAAGAGAATAAAAATTAGTTGGAGGAGTTGTTGAAAGCTTATATAGGAGTGATCTATGATCCTAAATGGTTACCACCTAAGAGATAAGTGAAGAACAAGATACAAGTGTTTCATCACTCCACATTACCAATTATTGGGTTGTATAGACAATCTGTCTTATAAGAAGAAGAAGTGAAGAAACTCTTATAGTGACTACTAGATCAAGGAGTAATTCGACTAAGCACCTCACCTTGTGGGCCAACTATCATCACAATACCCAATAAGGATGGGAATTGACGAATGTGTATTGACTGCAAAGCTTTTAACAAGATCACACTCAAGAATCGATACCCTCATCCCATAATCAAGGATTTGTTAGATCAGTTGCAGCATGTCAAGTACTTCAACAAGTTGGATATCAAATAAGGATACCACCAAGTATGAATTAAATAATAAGACACCTAGAATACCACCTTTAATACAAGGCAAGGTCTATATGAATGGTTGGTAATGCATTTTTCTTTATGTAATGCACTAGATAAATTTGTGTGGTTGATGAATGATTTATTGTGTCTCTATTTAGATTCATTTGTAATAGTGTATTTAGATGAGATATTGGTTTATATTTATACCTAGTAAGAGCACATATCACATCTCATGAAGGTGTTAGAGAGTCTAAAAAAGCATTGCATGTTGACTAACCTTAAGAAATGTGAATTTTCTCAACAATCATTGGTGTATTTATGGTAGGTGATTGGTGGAGGGGAAATCAATCTAGATCATGTGAAGAAGGAAGCCATCCTCAAGTGTCAATTTCATACTAATTTCATTGAATTTGGGATATTGGTTGGGGTAGTGTAATACCTACAAAAGCTCATAGAATCTATTTCAGTGGTAGATGTGCCACTCCATGTCATAACAACCAATGGTAAGGGTTTCCAATGGGGAAAGAATCAACACAAAGATTTCAATGAGATGAAATGGAAGATTAGTAAAGAAATAGTCCTCGCATTACCTAACTTGAAAAATTCTTTTGAAGTGGACACTAATGCAAGTGGATATGTTATGGGAGTAGTCTTGATGCAAGGAGGTAAGCCAATATACTATCATTCTAAAACATTTCATGGGGGAGTTCTAAACTACCCTAAATGTGATAAGGAAATCTATTCCTTGGTTCAAGATATAATAAGTGGAAACACTATAATATGGGAAAGGAAACCATTATCCATAATGATCACCAACCATTTTAGTATTTGTAATCCTAGAGTGAGCTTCAACAAACCAAACATTACAAGTGGATGGGGATTTTGTAGAAGTTTCATCTAGTTAACCAATATAATAAATGTGGAACTAATAAGTTGGTAGACATGCTTTCAAGGCCACCCACATCCAATATTACAACTTTAATAACTCTTATGCACATGGATCCTTTTACCCGTGATGAATATAAAGAGGCATACACAGAAGATGAGGAATTGAAATAGACATTTCAACAACCACAAGGACAAATTTGTGTATAAAAAGTTGAAGGTAAGGCTGACTATCATATCTATAATGGGTTGCTCTACAATATATATAAATTATGTGTCCCTAAAGGTGAAAGATCGCAACCTATCAGAGAATCTCACATCTCCAAGGTTACATGAAATTTTGGTGTTGGGAAGACAATTTCCAACTCACAAAGGAATCTATACTAGCCAAAAATACAAGAAGGTGTATATTGGTATATTAGAGGATGCATACTTTGTTGTACTAACAAGCCCAATAATATAAACAAAGGTTTATACCATCCCTTACCTATACCTAGCTTACCTTGGGAAAGCATTTCCATGGTTTTTGTTGGTGGTTTTCCAACAACTAGGAATGAACATGAATATATGTTCATGGTAGTTTATTGGTTCAAAAATATGTGCATTCTTATACCTTGTAAATAGACTGTCAAAGGGAAAGAAGTAGAAAACATGTTCTTTGAACAAGTGTGCATTTTGAGATACCAAGGAGAATCATCTCAGATACCATATTTTTCAATTCCTTTTGGACAAAGTTTTTGGATAATATGGACACCAAGTTGAAGACATCTACAAATTTCCATCCACAAACAAATATGCAAAAAGAATTAGTAGTCAACAATACATTGGTTCATCTTTTGAGGGGTTAAAATCAAAATCATCCAAATACCTAGGATGAAAATATAATCTACATTCAACACTCTTATAATAGATTGTTCCACACTTCTATCAGTAAGTCCCCTTTAAAAAATTTAATTGGGTATTTTTGGCCTTCACCCTTGGATGTTGTATATGGAGAACAAGGAGGAGTGAGGGAAGATATCACATTAAAAGCATTGGAAGAGGAGAAATTTGTTGAAAGGATGGAAGCCATCACAAGAAAATAATTTAAAGTGGAGAAATTTGTTGAAACGATTAGGAAAATCCATTTGCAAGTATAGGATACATTGAATAAATCATAGGAAAAGTACAAGGCCCAACATGATCAACAAAGAACTAAGAAAACATTGAAGGTGGGAGATAGATTTTGGTTGGAGATAAAAAAAAAGAAAGGCCACATGGTCTTGGTAAGAACATCAAGTCTATGTGTTATGGTCCTTTTGAGATATTGGAGAAGGTGAGTGACAATGTTTATAGACTTAGGCTACCGCCATATATGTACATTTACTTATTAGCGAATGTGGAAATTTTGAAACTCTATGAGCCTTCCATGTTGGATTAAGAAATTGAGGAGCATGTCCTACCTACCATAGAGGACTTAGCACCAAAATATCAAGCAAAGTTGGTAGAGGATACATTTTTGTAGAAGAAGTCTAAAACTATTAGACAAGGACAACATGACCTCTGGTGGATAGGATTGAAAGGACAACTTTCAGGAAAGGCAAAATGGTACTCAAGGGAGAAGTAGAGGAAACTTTTCCTCACCTCATTCAGTAAAATAGTTTGGGAACAAAATACTCCCTAAATGGGGTTGTATGATCCATAATGGATCATTATATAATTTTGCATTTATCTTGGTACTTTCTAGGTGAAGAATTTCAAGGAATTGGCTTGCAAGGTTCGTTTTAGTGGTAGGTACCAGTTTGGAGATTTGGATACTAGAACCTCTTATCACACTGTAATTTTCATTGGTTGTGAGAGGAAAAGTCAGAGGTAACCACAAACCAACATGCATATTGGAAGATATCCCTTCCAATCTAGAGAGGGATCTCTTTGTTATAACACAATCGAGAACTAAATGGTTATCTAATCAAGAACAATGGCTATATATTCAATAGAGTAAGGTTTTATAGAATGGTTGGTAAGTTTGAGGAGGTAACCATTGGGCATGGAGTCATAATAAAGAAATGTCAGATAAAAGCTTTCAAAATTAATTAATATGCACAAATGCACTTCAAAGTCTAGGTAGCTAGTAATCTGTCAATCATGATAGCTATTGTAGTATGGTGGTGAGAAGAAAGAAACACATCAATTGTAACAGAGCACTTGTTAGTGGATGAATTCTATTATAATATCAGAAGATCAATGAAGGAAAGTTGAATGTGAGATAAAGAGCATCAAAGATGAATTCTCTATCTATAATCACCCATTCAAAAAAGAGGAACAAACATAATGATAAACAAGATGGAAAACATTCATAAAGAAAACATACTGCATATTACCAACACAAGAATCTCTGAGACAAAATGTCCAAAAGTATCTGCTCAAAAGCTTTTCATTAACACACAAAACATATACAATAGCCAAAGAGTCCTTTTCCTCGAGTATCGAACCTCTTCACCCTCGTTTCCTTCCCCATATATAGAATTACATTTCATTCTAAATCAATAGAGTCCAAATATTTAGGGTTTCTCATTTAGAAGGATTTACAACTGATTACTAACTAATTTCTAATTAATCGCTACCGACTCCTATATTTTAGGGTTTAAATTCTTAAATAACTTATACAACCATAACATATTTTTATTACATATATTTAATGGAAAAATAGTCTATCTTTCGATCATGATGATGATTTGAAAAGATCATCACATCTGGTAGCTGAATATGCTTTGACATGGGTTGAATGTGTGATTTTGCAACAACCATGAGACTTGCTGCAAAATCTTTGTTTTAGCAGTTTCACATCAAATCTGGTAAAGTGGCTACAAAATCCCTGTTCTTGATTGCTGATGTTGCAAAACTGCTCCACTATTGATCTAGCATCTCCAAAATTTGAGTTGACATCAAAAAACCAAAAAATAATATCTATTGAATATTTCCAAATCATTCCACTACCACTTAAGCTAGCAAATCCAGATTCTTCCTTGCAGTTTGTTCCTTCTTCAACCTATCCTTTTCCTGTAATGTTCTATTTTGTATGCATAGGTTTTTTACTTATCTGTGTAGGGGAAGGGATCTTTTAACCATCCTCTTTTTGTTTTCCAAGTCTCCTTCACACAAATCCAAGTGTTTTTCTATCTTTATTTTTATTTTTATGTTGTCTTCCCTCAGTTGTACAATCACAACCTGAGATTATTTTAACTGTTTCCTTAGTCTCTTAATTTTCATTTTATATTATTCTAAATAATATTTAAATTCAACAAATTCTTCAGCCGCAAACTAAACATGTATCTCAGATCTGGTCTCTTCATCATGAGTTTGTCTCCTTGTTGTTGATATGGTCACAGGTCTGCTAGGTTTTTCTTTGTCAAGTACTTCTGGACTGAACATCACTTTTTTACCTAGTGGAGGTTCGAATTCCACAATATCCTCATCTTCATGACATGGATATGCCTCATCTGCAATGATTATTTTCTTCACAACTGACCTAGTTAGGGGTCTCTTGGGTTTTTCCATTTCTGCTGCTTCAAGAGTGAAAATAATATTTTTTCCTTTCATCTTTCCTTTCTCACTATCCGGGGTTTCTTCGATGTTTTTAGTTTTCTTTATACCCTATTTTAATGTATCTTTACCCTTTTCCTTCTGCTTATATCCTTTGCTAAGACAAATCATAGTTGTAGTCTATGGGGTTTCAATTACAATGAGATGTCGTTCTTTATCTTTTCCACTTTTCCTTTTCAAAATGCTAGAAGCTTCTTTATGATTTGTGAAAGGGGTACTTCCATTATATGGTGGAGAACTAATGGACTCTGCATAAAACCCTGTTGTAGAAAAAAGGAACCCCATTCTCCATTTGTTTTCTTAAGATCCTCAAGGACTAACATAAGTTAGTGTCTAAAACAGGAAAAAACAACAAGATACAGGAAGGTTTCATTAGTGCCTTTCAAACTCTAACATAAATCACATGAACGTTTATGATGCTTCTGTCAAAGTGTTAATATTGTCTCCTACATCCTCCCAGTATTTCATGGCTCTAGTAACCCTCCTCTGAACCTGTACTTTTCTCTGCTTAGTAGATGAAACCCTAATTTGTGCTTTTGCTGATACAAGGCTTATTTTTTGTGTTGATTTCCTTGATGATTTCCTACAAATTTTTAATCTTTTTCTTTTTTGATACATCCCTTGTTCCTAATTTTATTCCAGCACAATATTCCTCAGATGCAGGTTTGTTGAGATCAATGGAGAGTTTGGGCTTCCTGGGCCTCATTTCATATTTGTGTTCCTGAGAGGATGATCCTTTAATAATTTCCTTTGAAGATGACCTTTCAAATGTCTTATTTTCTGCAGATTTTGATGAAATTTCTATTTCCTATATATCAAATTTTGGTAGGTCATACATTTCTGGAACATATGTAGAGTCTTCCTTTAAATGAGAAGAGTCTATGCCAGGTTGTGGTAGTTGTTTCTTCTCTTTTGTAGTCTTCTTGAGAACCTCTTCAGTTACATCCTCATCTATGATGATTAAGTTATCTTTCTTGAAAGATGGTTTAAACATAGCCTTTGAAATTGAGCCTTAGTTTATTCGTTGATCTAGTCTTAGGCCTGTTTCAATAATCTGCAACTTTTTTTCCTTTGTCCAGCTTACTCTATTTTTTCTCAGTATTTTTCTCTATAGGTTTATCACAAGCCTTTGTTTCAGGTTTTGGCTTGACTTACTTTAACCATTTACTTGAGATCCCTTGACTCTAGTTAGGATCGTGATGTTCTGGTAGAAAAAAATGTTTGTACATATTTGCAGACAACTCACCTTTCTTCCACCATCTCTCACCATGAACAGGTAAGTGACATGTCAACCCAATTGAGTGTTCTATAACATAGATTAATACTCTTCCCACCTAAGTTTTAAAACATCAAAATTATGGGTGAACAACATCGAAACCTCCTCATGGTAACTCTGGAAATTACAATAGAAGTCGTACCAACCTACATTGATGAATGTTTGCATGATTTTAGGATATTCTTCCAACAATTCACCTCCAATAACTTCCAAATGATTAGCCATGCCACTTTTCTTAGGTTGCATTACTCTGACTTCGATCTCTGTCAACTTGCAAATGCCAGGGTTTAAGTTTGATATATTTTAGAACTTTCTTGTATTCTTTAAATGATATCCCTTGTGTTGAATCATCATTTGATGATAATCACGTTGTTATACGATTGCCTAGATGATCTTCGGGATGATCTCTAACTGTTAACAAGATTTTCAGGAAAAAATATGTTTAAATCAATGATGAAAATAGGATCTACAAGAATGGCGACATTCTTGTAGTGACTTGTCTCTTTTCTAAACTTTGAATAAAATTCAAATTTTTCCTCCAAATCTGATAGAAGACCCTAAAATGTTCTAAAATTCAATTATATCTTACCAATAACACATGAAAAAAGTTCAAACAAAGAAAAAACACCCCACAAAGTAATAAAATGATAAGTATAGGAAACCTTAGAAAACATAGCATGGTAAAACAAGGTTTTTTGAAAATGGGAAGTCATGAACAAGTTCAAGGACTAACATTGGATCCTTCTGGGGGTAATGTTTTATGATAAAACATTAAGAACTATGCATACCAATGCCTTCCTTTCTCAATTTATCAGTTTTGAATATCTACCCTTTTTTTGTTTCCAACTGCTCTGATCCCTGCTTTATTTTAGATCAATCTTGCATACTGAAATATCAAAAGAAAGAACTAATTGTAGACTAGTGTCTCCATTGGGATATGGAGTCCTTATTATTGTACACTAAAAACTTGACACTATTCTCATACTACAAATTGATCTTCAAATTAAAACTAGCATGCTCAATAAGAGATCTTATTTATGTACAACTCCTTCACAACTAACCAATCAAATTCTTGATCAGGTCACATCAAAATTCCAATGCAGCCTTGAAATAATTTGACTAACTATCAGAACTTCTTGTATGGAGTTGATTGATAAAACGTAGAAAAAAATTGACAGATACAACATAAATCTAATGGAAAACTCAAACTTATCGTTGCATTAAGTTCCATACCAAAATTTTCAATGTTTGGGACCCATGAAGAAACTTTCTCCATCCAAGAAACCACTGGATCATGAAAAACATGGAAAATTTCCAGCTGACTTAAAAGACCAAGCCGCTCCTCTATAATTTCTACTCTATTAACCAGATTGTGCTTCAAATTTCCTCGAAATAATCCATGAGTACCAACAGTAAAATCATCTTGAGAAAAACATTTCTTTGTAGATTCCAAGGCAAATGGCTTGGAAGGAAACAATATACTTTCACCAATTTCGAGAGAAGGAACATCATGCTGAATTAAGTCTTGTTTCTACTGAATTGCCTCTTCTTGCTCTGGCTGAATGGATGGTCTTTGAGTAACCTATTTTGGTAGTACTGTATCTTCTATATAAACCACCATGTTTGCTTTGTTGTCCTCCAAAGAATCTAATTCATAACTGTCATATACATGATTTGATTCTTTATTGACTATAGGTTTGTTGGTTTCATGGAAATTTTTATCAACATGCTTCATAAAAGGATATTCTTGATCTAATAATGCAATATCATCATCATATTCATCATAAAATGGTGTATTTGGATAAATATTTAATGATAATGATAAATATATATGTTCTTCTTTCACTATAATTTGATATTTACTTTTAGGAATAGAGGTCAACCTTTCATCCAGTAACTCACCATCAACACCATCATATTCATCATTAATGATTCACTCAAAGATGACTGAATTGACATAAAATATGAAAAATCAACCAAAACCTTCTCTTGATTCTCCTGAAATAGATCCTCTTTATCTAATTTTGAAACCATGGCTTCCTCGTGACATTTTTGACATCCTTCATTACCATGACTTTTTTAATGAGATAAAAGAGTTGCATAATAAAAATCAGCCTACTCATTGTTGCTAATAGAACCTTCAATTTTATCCCAACAATATTTCAAAAGAAGTTCAACTGAAAAAATAAACTTACAATGTTTAGAGAAACATGCATGAAACTCTCTTAGTGAGGAAATACTAACAACATGAAGAGATCGGTACCACTGTCGTGCATCACCATCTAATGAGTACATGAACATTTTCATCAATATATCATCATGATGTATATCCATTTGATCCATATATTGATGAAACTTAACAAGGTGCTGCTCAAGATTGTCCTCATCCTTTTCTCTGAATGTAGGAAGAAAATATAAACATTTTGCGATAGGAGGCACCGGATTTGGAAAAACAGGAATAACAGAGAAATTAAAAGGAGAAAACCTTCGAGCCAATATGGATTCCATGGCCTTCGAAATTCTGAATTAGTGGAGTCTCTAGTCGATCCTTCCTTCACGGAGTCACTAGGTGAATGATATACAGTCAAATTGATGTCCACTTCATGTTCACCATCAAGAAGAGGATCTAGACATTGTCATTCTCCCAGGGAAATTGTTTTCATTGATTCATCCTCGACAACAATGCCAAAAGATTTTAGTCACTAAAGTTGTCCTTGACTGTGAAGGGCAAGCTAGGGCCCCTCATTTATTGAAATGGTTTTATGTTTGTAGGTCTATTTTAGGTTTTGTATTGGTTTATAGGTCAAGTAGTAAATGAAATAAGAAATTTCAATTTCTAATTATAAAAACAAGTTCCAATCACACTAACTTAGTTAATGGTATTCAATCCGATGAGATAGATAAGGAAGTTAAGCATGAAAGTAAAGAAAAATTTTAGTTCACAATTTGTTAACTCACAAGGAATATTTTTGATCCTAAATATAATTTAGAAACAACAATGGAGTACTTAAACACAAATCATGTAATGAGAAGCAATAAACAAAATCTTTACTGGCTCCAAACATAAACAAGATATCAAATTATTTGCAAAGATACATATGCATTTAAGTAATACAAGAAATAATGAAAGAAAATAAGAGAAGTCTAACCATCATATCTTCTTTTCCATTAAGTGTAAAATGTAACAGCTCCCAAACATTACAATCATAGACATAGTATAATTTTTTCCACTACTTGAACCCCCTGGTGCACCTGTTTATTCATGGTTTATATATAAGGATACATTATTATCAAGATACAAAAATAATGGACATGAAAACCTCCTTATCTACATTGAGAAATATCTAATACCAATTCGAATTGATGAGCTTCCATATCTTGGAAAATCCATAATCATGAGCTATCTAGGCATTTTTACAGGAAACTGATTTTGACGAAATCCTGAAAAATAGGCCTCAAATATCTATTCGAATCTCTCAAACCATGATAGTTGTTACAAAATGGAGAGGAGTTTTTCTAAATAAATTTGTTCTTGAAAAAAACATTTTCCATTTTGTTAAAATTTGTCTTTCGTTTCTCGAAGAATGTGCCCAGAGTTAGTGTCTAAAACATGAAAATGATTTTGGCGAAATCCTGAAAAATAGGCATAAAATATATATTCAAATCTCTCAAACCATGATAGTTTTGCAAAAACGAGAGAGATTTTTCTAAATTAGTTTGTTCCTGATAAAAAACTTTTCTAGTTTTTTAAAATTCATTTCCCATTTCTTGAATAACGTGCCCAAAGTTAGTGTCTAAAATAAGAAAATACAACAAGCTACAGGAAGGATTATGTAGTGCCTTTCAAACTCTAACAAAAATCACATGAAACATTCGGTTGCTTCTACCAAATTGTTAATCTTGTCTTCTGCATCCTCCTAGGTTTTCATGGATCTAGTAACCCTCGTCTAAACTTGTACTTTTCTCTGCTTAGTAGATGAAACCCCAATTTGTGCTTTTGTTGATACAAGGATTATTTTCTATATTGATTTCCTTGATGACTGCCTGCAACTTTTTAATATTTTTCTTTGCTGATACGTCCCCTGTTCCTACTTGGCGTCCACCATAATATTCCTCAGGTATAGTCTTTTTGAGATCAACGAATATTTTGGGATTCCTGGGCCTCATTTCATATTTGTGTTGATGAGAGGATGATCCTTTAATAATTTCATTTGAATATGACCTTTAAAATGTCTTATTTTTTGAAGATTTAGATGAACTCTGTATTTCCTATATATCAAATTCTGGTAGGTCATACATTTCTAGAACATATGTAGAGTCTTCCTCTAAATGAGAAGAGTCTATGTCAGGCTGTGGCAGTTGTTTCTTCTCTTTTACAATCTTCTTGAGAACCTCCTTAGTTACATCCTCATTTATGATGATTAATTTATCTTTATTGAGAGATGGTTTAAACATAGCCTTTGAAATTGAGACTTAGTTTATTGGTTGATCTAGTCTTAGGCTTGATGTGATAATCTGCAACTTTTTTTTCTTTGTCCAACTTACTCTATTTTTTCTTAGTGGTTTTCTCTATAGGTTTATCGCAAGCCTCTGTTTCGAGTTTTGACTTGACTTCCTCTAAATATTTACTCGGGATCCCTTGACTCCAGTCAGGATCATGATGTTCTGGTAGAAAAAATTGTTTGTACATATTTATAGACAACTCACCTTTCTTCCATCATCTATCACCGTGCATAGGTAAGTGACATACCAACCCAATCGAGTGCTCTGTAACATACATTAATACTCTTCCCACCTAAGTTTTAAAACCATCAAAATTATGGGCGAACAACATCGAAACCTCCTCATGGTAACCCTGAAAATTATAGCAGAAGTCCTACCAACCTACATTGATGAAAATTTGCATGATTTTAGGATATTCTTCCAACAATTCACCTCCAATCACTTCCAAATGATTATCCATACCACCTTTCTTATGTGCCATTAATTTGACTTCGATCTCTGTCAACTTGCAAATGCTATTGTTTCAGTTTGATAGATTTTAGAATTTCCTTGTGTTCTTTAAATGATATCCCTTGTGTTGAATCATCATTTGACGATAATCATGTTGCTACAAAATTCCATGCATCATCTTCTGGACGATATCTTACTGTTGACATGATTTTCAGAAAAATATATGTTTAAATCAATGATGAAGATAGGTGCTACAAGAATGACAACATTCTTGTAGAGACTTGTCTCTTTTCTAAACTTTGAATAAAATTCAAATTTTGCCTCCAAATCTGATAGAATACCCTCAAATTGTCTAAAATTCAATTCTATCTTACCAATAACACATGGAAAAAATTCAAACAAAGCAAAAGCATGCCACAAAGTAATAAAAAGATAAGTATAGGATACCTTAGAAAACAAAGCATGGTAAAACGTGGTTTTTTGAAAATGGGAAGTCGTGAACAAGTTCAAGGACTAACAATCACAATGGTGTTAGAATTATGATGTGTATAGAATGTGGCATTTATCCATTTATTAACAATCCTCTTACCCTTGGACACACTCAAGCACTTGTGTAAAGCACTTTTGTTAGTGATATGACTTTGATCCTTAAATCTCTTAGGGGAATTTTAATATTTGCATTGTATCTCCTTGCTTGAGCATTTGAGTTAGAAATATTTTAAACCATGCCCGAGTTATTTAATTAATTTTTTTTAATTTTATGTATATGCAATGACATATAATTTTATAGTTGGCAATATGTTTAGATATTGAATGGTAATATTTTAATTTACATTGTTTCTTATTTATCCTAATAATCTATGATGATACTGGAATTAAGAATATGGTTGATATGCATGTTTAATAGTACAACCTTTTTTATGATATGTTAACACGATGATTAAAAAATTAAGTTTATGTTCATGTATTTTGTAGATTTAAAAGTAAGATTATACAACAATGTGGTTTATAATTGAAAAAATAAATTTATAACATGTTTTTAAAGAATAATATATTAATGCAATACCAGTTTAAAAATTAATAACTAAGCTTACAATGACATTAATGTGAAGATTTAGAAATATAATTGTTAGATTGTGAAGGTGTCAAAAGATCATTTAATAAAAATAAACATTATGATGATAACCATATAACAAACATAAACATCATCTAAAATACAAATTTAAATTTGCTAACATCATCTAATTACATATACCTCTAGCACATGTAAATGTCATTAATTAGATCGCTGCACACAAATCTAATAATCTAACAGTGCACCATCATTGTGATCACATCTAACAAAACACAAGCATTGCCTAACATCATCATCACACACATCTAACAAGCATCATTTAACATACACATCTATCAAGAACATTTAAAAAACTTATCTAACATGACCTAACAATGTACACACCAACATCAACATATAAATTAATTAAGTACATCATCATGATCAACATGAAAAATGCACATCTAATGAAAACTGTTATAACAGACACATATATCAAACACATTTATAAAACATATCTAACATGACCTAACAATATACATATCAACATCAACATATAAATTAAGTACATCA
>JZKD02S0307700.1:87085-107654 GCA_000966675.3 Picea glauca
AGGTGAAGTAGGAGGACGAGGATGAGGAGAAGGATCACGACCACCCTCTTTAGTCGACAGGGTAATAGACGAACGAGTATTGGACAAAGAGTGTGTATCATTGACAAGCCTCGTCACTGCTAGTAGCTTGATATCTCCAAAGATATGATGCATAAGAGGCATCATATCACGTGACATCTCCCTCCAAAGTTCCAAGAGCATAGGATCTTCCCTGATGTCTCACATAAGCACAGGGAAGACTCCCACCTCAACCAAAAGTGCATAGAGTCGGTCACCCAACTCCAACCTCAATCTAGTATCCATTCTATGGTGCATGCAATCAGGTATCTTCACCCAAGGACCCAGACCCATTGTGGCCTCGGGCATCTCCTCATCCACATCTAGTGTCTCATCCGATGTGAAGAGGATGTTCATACATCCTTGCCAATCCAACCCCACATAAGGACATGATACCATCACGAAAATGTGATTAGCCTCACTGGCTAGTAGCTCCAATGCATCAGCGAAAATGATGGCCGAAAACTTCAGTTGACCCCTCTTGGGAATCATCTCGCCCCACATGTTCATTCGCACTTGATTCATTGACCTAGAAGGATGATGGAAAAAATTAGGCCTCATCTCTGGAAACCTCTCAAAAAATAAATAAAAAAAATCTGAAGCAAAAGGAAAATTTTCCCTTCCATGTATCATAGCACGACATCTATGTAGAGCTATACAAAACTGGCACAAAAAAATGGCAGACCATCTAATACATCATGACCTCTATACCAAAGAATCAACATAATACAAAAGAGCACAACTAATGCACTTCCCTTCACTGGTAAAGTGTGTAATCGTCATCACTAATAGTGAGAGGAATCTGACCTCCTCTACACCGAAAGAAGTGATCTGTATTTGTCCACAAGACACCTGAAAATAAACTGGAGAAATAACATCAACCAAAATATATCTTTGAGAGTACATGAGTTGACTCTCTGTCGCAACACTGACTGGGACATCAGGGAACTGGGTAAAATCCTTCTCTCTCCTAGATAACCCAGTGATAAAGTATATATCCTCCTTATTGGGTTGGTACCACTGATTAGGACCGACACAGGAATCCTATCTATGGACTTCTCATCGACGGATCAGATGCACCAAGAACCCGTAGTGCCCCTTCATGGATGTAGCCTACTCATAGTACTTAAGGATCCCTACATTCCTCAAGAGGACTTGGGTCGTTGCGGTAATAGTGAAAGGGAACAAATCTCTCTCCCTCTCCCTTACCTCCCAATCTTGTACAACATTGTACGTGTCAACCCTCTTCTCCTTCCCTTGTTTATGCTATCTCCATTGAGGTCTCTGGATGATTAACATATAAAATACATCAGCCTCATACATAAAACATAAAAAAGTTTTTAGTAAATGAGAAATTTATTTATAAATACGGAAAAATAACTTTCTTCAAAAAAAAGTAAAATTCATTACCGGTGCACCCAAAAAACAACCAAGCACCACCCACGGTGCATATATTACTTGTGAGCATCATCGTTGGTGTGCACATGTAACATAACTCACCATATAAAATTTGTTATATTATTTCACGTGGTGCATTGTATAAACTTACCACACTGGTGTGTTAAGGTTAACATACACACTAAATAAAATAATAAAAACTTAAAATCCTAAAGCATTGTAAAATCATTTTAAAAAAAATTGTTATTGCAATGTGTAGCCTTTCCATAAATGCATCAATGTGTTACAGGAAAGATGACACACTGCACAAACAATTTTTTTAAATTTGATAATTACGTACTTTGGAATTTAGGCTCTATTTTTTGTGGAATTGTGTTGGGTAATCCTTAACGCCCCAGTGCGTATGTTTACCAATGCACCACATAAAATAATTTATCTTATTTATATGGTGCATCATTTAACAGAGCACCTCGGTGCGTTAACGTTATTTCGATGCACCACGTAAAAATCAGCTATATTATTTTAAGCGATGTGTCGATAAAATTACGCCCTGGTGTGTTAATTATTACATAATGCACCAGTGCATATCGTTTACAAATGCATCACCGAAAAAATTAGGAAAACATGTTTTGGTGTACCTCGTAAATTTTCAGGGTGCATCATCTGTGGTGCGAGCCGAATCAATCGAATGCACTGTGCTGATTTTTTTTTTTTTTTTTTTTTAAATAGTGAAAATTTAACTTAATTTTGAATTTTAATCTGCTAAAAGTTTAAGTGATAAATAAATAAAGACATTACGTGGACATTTCCTCTTTAGGGAGACATGGTTACCATGTAGTAAAAAAACCAAATCTCCCACCATTTGGAAAAATTCAAAAGTCACACACTGAGAAATAGATGGAAGGAAGGCAAGCAAGGGAAGCATTGACGGTAGGGTGCTTCAGAGAGGAAAAATTTGCATCAGTGCTTGAGATATCTACAACACTAAAAAGGGTAAAAATGAATTTTACAACCGATAATGTTTTTTAAATTTAACATGTTACAATGCGTTCGATTATAAGATGCATTGGTGTGTCCGTATTTGCGCACCAGAGTATATATATATATATATAAACCTACCACGGTGCGTCATGTTTGAGAGCAACAGTGCGCACCGAGGCGTCGATATTTAAGTAGCACAACAGAGTATATATATTTTTTAAAACCTTACCACGGTGCACTATTTGTGAGAGAAACAATGGACAAGTGCATCTGTATTTAAGTAGTGCATTGGTGTATGTTTTTTTAAAAAATAAACTTACCATGGTATGCCATTTTTTAGAGTAGCGTGCACACCGGTGCATCAGTATTTAAGTAGCGCATTGGAGTATATATATATTTTTAAATAACCCTACCACAGTGCGTCTTGTTTGAGATAAATGTTGCGCACTGGTGCATCGATATTTAAGTAGCACACCGGAGTTTTGTTTTTTAAAGAACCCTACCATGGTGCACCATTTTTTGAGAGAAACAATGTGCACCAGTGTGTCATTATTTACATATTGCATCATAGTATATGTTTTTTTTAAATAACCCTAACACAATGCGATATTTTCCAGAGCATCGGTGTGTCTGTAGTACGAAACAAAACGGTGCATTACTTATTTATAAAAGCATCATAACAAAACATCTGCTTAATCCTCCACCCACTCACCTCTACTAGTGTCCTCCGCTATAAATGGATTTTTGGGCTATTTTTATAGAGTCTTTTGCCAAAACCTCTGCTAGAGGGTGTTTTCCTTTTAGTGAATGGGAAATGGTTGTAGCAGCCCCACTAGATGTCTATGCTTTGTTTTCACCTTCTGGCATTCTAGACACCTAGCTATGTAATTAACGACTTCTTTCTTCATCCTTGGCTAGAAGTATTGGCTTCTTACAACAGGAGTTGTTTTCTAATATCCTGGGTGCCCATCATATGACACATTATACATTTCCCTCAGCACTATATTATCAACTCATTGGAATTTTACACATATATTTTTCCTCTATACATGAGTATTCCACCCTATTATAGCTCATAATAATTAATTTTTTGTTGTAATGTTTCTTCTGTTTTTAAATATTGTTGATCTGAATTTGAAGCCTCTAAAATTCTATCTTTTAAATTTGTGTTGTATACATTGATGGCTAAAATATGTGTTTCATGAGATCTTCAGTTGAGTGTATCATCCACCTAATTTTATTTGCCTTTGATATGCTTAATTTCAAAGTCATATTCACTCTGAAATTCCATCCATCCAGTTTTCCTGGCATTTAATGTTGGTTGTCCAAACAAATGCTTTAGACAACAGTGGTTTGTCCTTAGATCAAATATTTTTTCCATGAGGTAATGTCTCCACATTTTTAATGCATGTACAATGTATTCCAATTCCAAGTCATGTGTAGCATAATTCCTTTCATGTTCTTTTAGTTTTCTAGACTCATACCACACCACATGATCTTTTTTATTGAGGAGTCCCCAAGACCTCTGTTACATGTATCCGTGCACACTACAAAATCTTCATCTAGATATGCAATCTTTAATATGGGTGCACTTGTCAATATTTCTTTCAGCTGCTAAAATATTTCTTCACACTTGGAAGTCCATTCAAATTTCACACCCTTCTTTTGCAAATAAGTGATTGGGCTTGCAATCTTGAAAATACCTTTTATGAATCTTTGGTAATAACTGACAATACCCATAAATGATTTTTCCTCTATCAAATTTCTTGGATCTAGCCACCCTCTATTGGAATTTATCTTCTCGGGATCAATTTCTATTCCATTTGTTGATATAATATGCCCCAAGTAGTGAATTTTATTTTGATAAAACATGCATTTACTTAGTTTTGCATAAAAATTGCGCTCTCTCAAAACTTGAAAAACCATTCTTAAATATTGCTCATAATCTTCTTATATCCTTGAATAGACGAGTATATCATCTAAGAAAGAAATCACAAACTTATCTAGGTACTCCCTGAACACTCCTTTTATCAAGAACATGAAAACAACTGGGGCATTTGATATCCTAAAAGGCACTATTGTAAATTCATAATTCCCATATCTTGTTCTAAACGTTGTCTTATTGATATCCTCTTCCTTTATCCTCACTTAATTATAATCTGATCTTAAGTCAATCTTGGAAAATGTTCTTGCACCTTTCAGCTGATAAAAAAGATCATCAAACCTTGGAAACAGATATTTGTTCTTTATTGTGACCTTATTCAGTTATCTAAAATAAATACACAACCTTAAGGTTCCATATTTCTTCCTCACAAAGAGAACTAGGGATCCCCAAGGTGACACACTTGGGTGTATATACCTCTTCTTTAACAACTCTTCAAGATGCATCTGTAAATCATTCAATTCTGGTGTGCCCATTCTGTAAGGTGTATCAAACATTGGGGCAACGCTTGGCACCAAATCAATAGAGAAATCAATGTCTCTCTTTGGTGGAAATCCTATGATTTCCCCAAAAACATCTTCAAAATCTTTCAAGACTGGATGGTATTCAATACTTTCCACTTTATCTCCAATTGCCTCTTCGATATGGGATGCAAAATTTGACATCCCTTTCTGAAACTCTTTTTCAGCTACGTGGCTGAAATTTCTCTAATGGCTACAACTCTCGGAATGCCTTGAATATTACCCTGCTACCCTCCCTCATCAAGACAAGTTATTGTCTTGTTGTAATAGTCTAGGATAGCATGGTGTTTTTCCGACAAATCCATGACAATTAGGCAGTCGTATGAACCTAATGGTATGATGTTCACATCTACCTTTGTTATGATTCCATTCATGTCTATTGTGAAATATTTAACCAACTCATTGATCATCTTCTTAGCCCCTGTGGCTAACTGAATTAACCAATATTTATTAAGCTTACTCCTTTGCAAGTGAAATATTTCAACAATGATAGATTTTATGTAACTATGTGTAGCTACATAATCAATTAAAATTGATATGCGATGGTTATCAATCATACCTTCCATTTCAATCATGGGGGATTGATACTCTACTTGGTTGTTGTCCAAGGCTGCATAAATCCTTGGCATGCTTCCTCCCATATATTAAATTTTTTTAGCCTCTTGAATGTTGTGGACAATACTCATTCTTTCACCTTTGTGAGGGAAGTCCCTATATAAGTTATTTTCCTCACATTCCCAACATTGTACATGATGTTTCCTTGGCCTTTTCACAAATGAATCTGATAGCTTGTGATCATTTTGGGTTGACCGTCCTTGTTGATTTGTTTGGGAGTTATTTTTTAAAAAGGGTGACTTAAAGCCTTTCTTACTTTGATCCCTATTTCCTTTCATCTTATCATTTCAAGTTTTTTGGAAGGTTGACCTCCCTCTGCTTTGTTCATAAAGATGATTTTCTCTCCTTATGGTCTCCTCCAAAGTTATGGGGTTATCATATTGTATATTGTGAATGTAGAAGGATGGTAACCCACTTAGAAATATTTGGATTTTCACTTTCTCATCCTTGATGAAGCCAACATACTTCAACAACTCAAAGAACATATTCTCATATTCATCCATTATCATGCTTCCCAACTTGAGTTCAAAGAACTATTTCATTGTCCTTTCATAGTAATTCTCTAATAAATATTTCTTCTGGAAATATCCTTTGAACTGCTTCCATGAGACCTTCCTCTCATCAAGGTGTTTTTCTTGCTTAAGTTTATCCCACCACATGGATTTCTTTCCTTGCAAGTGGTAGGTTGCAATTCTTGTTTCTACCCTAAAGGGGTAATAATGTAGCTGGAAATATTTCTTCATTTTCAACAGTTAGGCCTTGACCTCTTCTCCCTTCCTATGCTCACCATTTAAATTTGGTGTCTTGATTTTCCTAAGTTCATATTGCAAGATGTGTGCCTCGTGCCTTCTCCTCTTACTCATGACAAGAGACACAGTTGGGATACTCCCTGTCCCTGGACTTGCATGAGCCATCCTAGTGGATTTCCCTAGGGAATGGTGGTGCCTACTCCTACTTCTTGATTTCTTGTCATTCTCATGCTCATCCCTTATACTATGGGATTTAGATGCTGTCACTTGTTTAGAACTAACTACTTTCTCTATGATAGAGTCTTTATTGGCTTGCCTCTAAAGCATGTTGAAGCTCTGTAGTATCTCTTCTTGAGCTTTCATAATATGTTCATTATCATCCCTATAACTCTGCACTTATCTCTACATGATTCTCATAGTTACAGGCTTCTACCTTCCACTTCCTTCATTAGACTTTGTCTCAACATTTCCCATAATGACGTGTATACCTCTGACCTCCTCCTCATGGTTGTAGGACCCTTGGGCATCCTCCATGATTGTGGGTCTCATATAGGAACCAAAATTCCTTCTTATGCCTCTAAATTCTACAAGAAAATGTGCAGAAAAATATATTTTTGTTAGATAAAAATATATAAATACAAAATTATGGAAAAAAAATGCATAAAGTTTTATGCTCTTTAATTCCACAAATTATCTTCTTTTGCATTGACTATAACTTAAATTGCCCAGGTCAATTTTCTAGGTTGATATATGTATCCTCCTCTCCAATATATTTCCAACGACTACTTTCTTTCTCAATTATAAGATTTGAGCAGAAATTTATAGTCATTTGAATATTGCTAATTCACCCCTTTTGCACACTTTTCATTCAGGTGCAATTATTCCCAGGCATCAAATTCTGTTACTTGTAGAAGTAAATTTATTAGGAAATAGAGAAACTTTTGTATGAGACGTATAACAATTATGACAGGGAATTAATAACAACTCTCAGATTATCAATATGATTCTCTAGTAAAAAACTACAACAATATGGAAATGACAACTTTGTCATTTTGACCCCTTTTTCTAGACTTATAATTTTTAGCCAAATTGGTTATCTCCCAAACCGCACACTTTTGGAAAAACTTCAATAAACCAATTTCTTTAGATTGACGAGTATACAAAATCTTGAGTAAATAAATGTTTCCATATTTTCCGTCTAGAGACCCTTTTCCTCAATAATCCCAAAAATCTCCCAAAAGTGGCCTAGAATAGTGGATTTTTCCCTATTTCAGCATCCCGATTCCAAATCCCTTAGAATCCATCCAATTCCTTCACACGGTATTTTCATGTCTGCTTTTATGACACTTTGTACAAGTTTTAGTAGTAACTGTGCTCCTTCCACTAAGCTTGACCCTACTCTTAAAAAACATGTAATTTTCATTTTTTGGCAAATTAGAGAAGAATTGGCCAGTGTCCCTCTATGGAACTTTTGTATCCCTCCTTACTACGAAAAAAACAAAGAACTTTCATCTCAATCCAACTTTATTTTCTCCAGTTATTGTCGAAATATGTTTTTGGCTCCACACTTAGTCTTTTTTTTAGACTATAGGACAATTTTGCCTATGTGGTATGCTTCTTCTCTTCTTCCTTTTAGAATCCCATGCATACATCAATTATGTATTATGCACTAGTATTCAACATTCCCTAGATCCACAATGCACAATGCCAATATTTAACGCATGCCCATAGCACCAATATTCAGTGTGCACAAATTTTTATGCCGTGCACCAATATCTAGTATGCACAACTTTTTGTACTATGCACCAATATCCAGTGTGCGCAAATTTTTGTACCATGCACCAATATCCAGTGCACACACCTTTTTATACAACACACCAATATCCAATGAGCACAACTTTTATACCATGCACCTATGTCTAGTGCACACAATTTTTATATCGTGCACCAATATCGAGTGTGCACAACTTTTATACCGCACACCAATATCTAGTGCACACAAATTGTGTCATGCACCAATATTCATTGTGCACAATTTTTGTATCTTGCACCAATATCTAGTGCACACAACCTTTTGTACCATGCACGAATATCCAGTGAACACAAATTTTGTGTTGCACACACTTCCTATTCTGCACTTCACAGTGCCAACGTTTAGCACACACACTATGCACCATCACAACCATCATGAAAATTTTCAACTCATTTGTTTAAGACATATTCAGTCATTTGGAAGTTGAAATGACCTCCCCATAACAACCATTTTGATTGCAATTCCAACTTGAATTTGCTTAGAAATTTAGGGATTTCACTTAGATTTTACTGTTTTCCCCAAATTTGACACAACTCAAGTGTTGAGATGATGAATTTACCAACTTCATGATAATATTTGTCCCATACAAGCTTGATGTTGAATCAAAATCTTTGATACCATTCTGTAACATACCCCAACTTAACCGAGGAACATTACTTGTAGAAAATATACATAAGTTTGAAAATTTTCTACTAACTAAATTCTTGTAGCTTACCAGCTATGACTTATACATAGATTTAACCATTGTAGGTACCAAATATTTGAATGCAATTACATCAAGATAGCTAACATGGATTTCACCTCCTCACTGATACAAACCATGTGCGCAACAAACTTTGTACTATGTGTGACAACTATTCACAGTGCGCACACAACAAGATTTGTATTGTGTGTGACGACTATTCCCAATGCGCATGAAAATTCAAGCACCACACCAAAATCCATTATTGTTACTACTAATATCAATTAAAAATGCATTTAAACCTCAAATTACATAAAACATGACATTCAATCTCAAGCAATTTTCCATACTAGTTAAAAACATAAATGCAGCTAATAATTTCACCACAACATATAATTCATTTTCATGCACATAGTAAAACACATAGTAGTTAAATTCATACATTAACTTAGAAAAATAGATAAACACTTAACTTTTTAAAATAGGTGTGCAACCATCTTCTTGGGAAGGATGTTCCACCCAACCATAAACTTGTTGTTACAGATATCAACAAAAAGTTACCCCCGAGCTGGGGCTAGGAATCCACAAGAAAAGGGTGCCTCTCATAGTCCACTCACAACTCAATATCCCACAACCCTCTAGTATTCTCCTACAAATATCTTGAATTTCCTCTAGTTCTCTTCCTCTTCACTGGTCTAATCCAAAGAATGTACCCCTTCACTATTCTTAGTCCATCGAGAATCCCATTCATTTATCAGAGTCTCTCTTGCACGGGTAACTAGGAATCTCTCTACTGGGAAATCAAGGGAACTCACTTCCAGGAAAACTACCAGGAATAACAAAAACCACTTATTGTTATAGTGCAACTCACACAAGAGTTCACTCTTCAGGCCTAACAACCCGACTCTTCAATCTTTAGCTCCATAGTACGCTAAAATGCTCCAACATGCTCCAAAATTTGCCCAGCCTTCTTGCTATATCTCCAATGCTCTTTTTCTCTTCTCCCCTCTTGTTGTTCATGAAAAATTCAATGTGTAATAAAACTCCTGTAACTGCCCATACAAATTTTCTCTGTTCTCCAAAGACAGTTGATTGATCACTCTACCCAATGTTGATTGTACTTCAGACCACCCATGCTCTCCAATAATTATGGGATGTGACTCTCACACCCACCCTCTTACATGATTTTAATGATTGGGATCTCATACACTCAAACAAAAAATAGAAGTTATCCCCAATGATAATAAAATTCAGGAAAATGGTTGAATTAATTTCCCCCCTTTGGACCCCTCTTAGACACTATATTTTCTTGTGGAAAAATCAGCCCCCTTCTCTATACATATCCCCCAACAACTGGCATCACATTTTATTTATTAAAACTTCAGAAAATACATTATGCATATTACATCACTTGGCCATAGCCACATTCATATCTACATTATGCATTAATTAAACTGAGGATTATAGTGGGGATGTTACAATTTCAGACACTGGAATTTTGTGGAGACTGGGGATAGATCTCCTAGTATATGTGGCCCAAATTTTCTATTATGGTTTGCTATACTATTGGATATATATCCCATGTAAGACAAGGTTTGTGACTAATCCTAAAACTCATTTTAAAATAGTCAACTTGACATTTTCGTTGTAACTTTTTTCTGTGAAGTTTCTGACTCTGAAAATTTTAAAATCATGAGGAGACATAACAAATTACATGTGAAAAAAAAATCATATTTTGAAACATTATAATTGTGATATATATCTCATGGAAGTTGGGGTTGTTTACTAATCTTGAAAATAGTCTTAAACAAGACATTTTGGTATTTTTGCTATAAATTTTTATCAGTGAAGGTTCAGACTGTGAAGATTTTAGGAGTTTAAAAAGTCACATTAGAGTTCTACAGGGTGAAATTTCAAACTCAAAAAGGGTTCAAAGTTTAGAGATATATCAGGACAAAGGTCGACCATCCATACATACTCTAATTTAAGGGCTTGAAATGCACATAACTTACAATTGACATAACTTTTGATTATAAGATCTATTTTTTGTGATTCAAAATTTGCAATAAAGAGAAAAAAGAGGATTGTTATTATTTTTATCCCACATGGCTCCAAAAAAGGTTTTAGTACCAAATAAACCTCCAGAAACTTGACATAGGACGTTAGAAGAAAATGAAGATTTCAAAAATAGGTTATCTCAATTAAATAACCAAGTTGATGAAACGAGTGGTAGTATGTTGAAACTAGTGGATTTATCACTTTCTCAAGAATCGCTAAAAAAGAAAATGAAAGATGAAATACAAAATAAAATGGATAAAAATAGGAAAGATATGGAAAATAAGATGAATGAAAATAGTGCACACATGGAAAATAAGATGGATGAAATGAAAAATAATATGGATGAAATGAAAAATAAGATGGATGGAAATAAATAAGATATACAAAAATCCATGAAGGAAGTGAAAAATTCGATGTCTTCCATTATCTTTCATGCTCTACATGAGAGACTCCCTCAAGGCGATATCAAAATATAAGGAAATCATGAAAATAAGGAGAACATGGTTGTTGATATTCAATCACATATGGGGAATATTTTATCACATTTGGAGAGAACAAATAATGAATCTCAAAGTTAGGATCATTCTTTACTCCAAGGTCTACATAATCAAGGCTTCATGTTAGCACCAAGGAACCACTTCATTCCAAAGATTGATATGAGGAAGTTTTATGGTAAATATCTTATAACATGGATATTCTAGATGGATCAATTCTTTGATATACACCAAATGCCAATATTACAAAATGTACCTATTGCATCCTTATATTTATAAAATTATCGATTTGTTTTGTATCAATAGCTTTATGAAAGAACAAAAAAATGATTCTTTCTTGGTCCATTTTATGGATGAATTGATATCACATTATGGGGATATTAAGAGCAATACATTATTTAGTACATTGATAAATCTTTGGAAAAAAGGCCTAGTTACATAACACATTCAACAATTCCAAAAGCTCAGTCTTAGGGTAAAGAACGTTCCCTAAGATAATTTGTTAGATCTATTTATGGGAACTTTAAAGGAGAACATTCAACATGAGGTGTGTCTCTTCAAACCTAAATCCATAGAGCAAGCTTGCAGTATGGAAAGGAAAGTGGAAAAAAATATGGCTTCTAGAAGGGTGGCCACTAACAACTATAGAGAGCACCATATTCCCTCTCCTAACCCCACTGAACTTACAAGGTTGACACCTTAACAAATTGATGCAGGAGCATCGCTCCATGTCAGCAGCGTGCCAACCAACCAACACATCCAACATGCATTTAATGGAGAAAGGGAGAGGCACAACCCTCTCAATTTTGAAATTCAAAATTTCAATAAATGTTGTAAGGATTTTAATGCCAGACCATGCCTTTGTACAGGTAGTGGTTGAGGTTTCCTTTAATGGTTTCCTGCAGCAAGCCCAGGACGTAGTTAGGACTGGGCATCCATTTATGTAATGTAGCCATAGGAGCCGCTCTATGATAGTGATAGCTCAGAAATAGTGGTTGAGGATAAGCTCATGGGAGCCATCCTTTTGTAATTAAGAAGTTAGAGAATAATAGGACTCAGAGTAGAGAGAGAATAGGAGAATGCTCAGGTAGAGAGATCTTAAGGGAGAGAACTGAGACTCTGTAGAAGTCCAGTTTTTGTAAAAACACATTTTGTATAGACATTTGGAGATTAATGCAAAGAGCAGTTTTTCTTGCCCATGAATTGTTTGTGTATGTTTATGCATTTGAATGTCACTTGTATGCTGTAGATACAGGTTATAGATAGATTTTACTATTTGTTTGTGAGTTTGTCAGTTTCTATCTAGGTTCTTTAGGCCATGCAAGGAATGCACAAAAGAACATTGGAAGTTCTGTAGCTAGCACAAGGAGTGCGCATCTGAGCTCTGTGGAGTCAGAAAGAATGTGCAAGGAGTGCACACTAGAAAGATTCACAGACCCAAGGAGGAGACTCAAGGTTGCTGAACACCTTGGAGGATGAGTTGTGCAGGGGAAGGCACAGAGAGAAGAGATAGAATCTCTGGAGTTTCTGTAGAAGCTCTGTTAGGCGGGCATTGAGCTAGTGCAAGTGTGCACGAAAAGAACTCTTTTTCGAGTTCGAAGACAACCAGAGTTACTGAACACTCTGTAGGCTCTACAAGGTGTACATTGAGCAAAGGAGCGCCAAGAGGGCGTGAAGCATTTCTTTTCAAGAAATTCTTTGGACCTAAGATTGAGGAAATATCAACAGCACAAGGAGTGTGCGAGGGTGGACTTATTCTAAGTCCCAAAGCCTAGGAGGAACAATGCCTTTGCACACAGAGCAACAGAAGAAAGGAGCAGAAAGTCGAGAAACCTTTCGAGGTTTCTGAGTTGACAAGGCTCAGGAGGGGAAGCGTTTCTATAACGTAGATGAGACCCAAAATAACCGAGCTCACAAGAGGAAGAGTCGAAGGTCGAGATCTTCGAGACTTAGAAAATATTCTAAGTCAAAAATCCAAGAAAGCTCAGGAGGAAGAGCACAACTGTCGTTGGATCAGCACTGGGAAGAAAGATCCAGACCGTTGAATCTACGTCCAGGAAGCAGGAGGAGAGCGCACAAGGAGGTCAGATATGAACCGTCAGATCTAGCGCCAATACCCAACAACCGTTGGATCAAGCAAAGGCACACAAGGTTTAAACCCTTGGATATCCACACATTCAGGAATCACAATTTGGAGGAGTAGAGGAGGCTGCACCCCATACTTGCAATCGTCAAGATCACGAAATCGCACCAATCGTCAGATCTGGAGCACAGTGGCCTGAGAGTCACTGGATCAAGGATACGTGCACGGGGTTTAGTCCCCAGGCGGTGCACAGGAAAAAGGATCTGGACCGTCAGATCTAGCACCAAGGACCGATAGCCGTCGGATCTGGGAGAAGGTGTGAGGGGTTTAATCCCTGGGAAGCTACATAGAAGGGTAGAATAGATGACATAAACTTTGAGGGAGAAGTGTCGAGTTGTCGTGAGCCGTCAGATCCAGAAAAGGTGCGCGAGGTTTAAACCTCGTAACAACAAAAGGAAGAGGACTCATCAAGTCCCAAAAGCATCAGGACCGTCCATTTTGGGGGACAAGTGGCAGAGATCTGGATCATTTCATGAATTCGAGGTTCGTGAGTTTGGAGGGTAGACCAAATTCTTGGTTTTGCGAAGTCCCGAGTTGCGAGGAGAAGGGAAGGAGATCGAGACCATTGGATCCAAGCCATGGAAGAACCGTTGGATCATAACCTCCACGTGGTATTGCATATCGGGGGTTCGGGGGTTGAAAGAATTTCTTTTCGACTGCAGAAGTCGCGAAGTGCTGAGCTCCGAGGGCTCGTGCAAACACGTGGCACATCCGTTAGGTGGGGACCGCGTGGTTTACAGGTGGTGTAACAACAAACGCCCAAAGAAAGGTGGAAGCGGGTGATAGGTGGTGGACACATGTCACCTTGGAAGGAGCCAACCCATCTTTGACCTTTCACGTTTCGGGGTTTCGCAAAGGAGGAGCACGAGGGTTCAACCCTCCAACTTGCGAAGTCATGAGTTGCGAGTAGTGCTAAATGAGTCAACCCATCGCTGACTTATCGTGCTTCGGGATTTCGCAAAGGAGGAGCACGAGGGTTCAACACTCCAACTCGTGAAGTCACGAGTTGCGAGTAGTGCTAGCACTTAGCCCTAGCCGGTGGTTATGTGTGGAATGCGCTAATAGGGAGGAGCCATACCCGTATTGCATATCGGGTATCGACGTTTGGAGAAAGAGGAGTCGAGGGTCTTCGACTCACGAACTCATGAGTTGTGAAAGGCGCTTGCGCTAAGGCCAGGTTGTGGTCGCATGGAGATGTAAGGCTTGCGCCTGGTATTAAGTTGCGCAGGGCGGGTTTTCAAGAAGGACCTGTGGATTCGTTCAAAGGGTTCCAGCAGGAGCCCAAAGAGCCATTTCAGCTCAGAAGAAGATCGATCCAGAGACCGGGAGGTCGCAGAACCCTACTGAGGTAGGGGGTTTGTACAACAAATGGATGAAAGAAGAGAAAATGGACTATGTTTCTATTGCAAAAATAGGTACAGTAAGGGCATAAATGCAGTGAGAACAAACTATTCTACATAGACTGTGAAGAGGAAGAAGATCAAGAATTGGAACCATCACAAGATCTAGATATTGAAGATACTACTCCAACAATATCTTGTCATGAATTGGTTGATCTTAGTACTCCACAAACCTTGAAGATACAAGGATACATCCAAAAGAAAAGGGTAACAACATTGATTGATTCTAATAGTACACATAACTTCATCAATTACAAATTAGAAAAGGATCTCAATTTCTTTGTAAATCCAACACCATATTTTGAAGTACTTATTGCAGATGGAGGTACCATAAATTGTTTTGGGAAGTGTCATTGTATTAAGCTCAATATGAGGGAGTATTCTTTGGATATACCCATGATTTCCATCCAAATGGGTGGTGTTGATTTTGTATTAGGGGTCTAATTGTTACAATCATTGGGAATAGTGGCCCTTAATTTTCAATATCTTTTCATGAGATTTTCCTCAGAAGGAAAGGAAATTGAGCTTAGAGGTATCCTAGGGAAACTCTCTAAAGTGATAATCTCTAATAGCATGACAAAATTACTCAAAAAGGGAAACTTTGGTGTAATTGCACAATTATGCTCACTAGATGTCCAAACATCTATATCCTCTTCTCGAATGGATCTCCAAATGGTTATAAACAACCATTCCAAGGTATTTTGAGAGATTCCTAAGGGTCTTCCACCAACTCAAGATCATGATCATGCTATTCGTTTGCAACCCGGAAGTGTACCACCTAACATTAGGCCTTACAGGCATCCATATGCACAGAAGAGTGAGTTTGAGCGTATGACCCAAGAAATTTTATAGGTCGACATCATTCAACCTAGCCAAAGTTTTTTTTCTTCACTAGTGGTGATGGTTACAAAAAAGGATGCTTCATGGCATATGTGTCCAGATTATAGACAACTCAACAAAATGACCATCAAAGACAAGTTTCCTATTCATGTCATTGATGAAATATTAGATTAATTTCATGGATAATAACATATAATATTTGCAATACAAATTTTATACTAGAAATGATCAACCTTTTGGTTTGGTTAGCTCTTACCAGAGAGATCTTCAGTTTCCCTTTTTGTGCATTGATGATGAAAGACTTCCCACCCTTGATCAAGAAATACTAGTTTTCTCTCTGCAGGAAGATTGCATCCCTCATATACATGTAGGGGCTTCGAAATACTACACCACACACATCAAGGGGTACTACATCTACCTCCACTTCATTAATAAAATCCGCACTTACAACAAATTTGATATTACAATGTTTAGTGTCCTTGAGCTTTTCATCCTTACTTAACCATCCAAATGGATATGGGCTTAGATGATCATGAACTTCTAAACCAATCTTGTTGACTAGATCATTTTTTATTAGGTTGGCCTATGGACCAATATCGAATAGAGCATCCACCTTGGTATTTTTTACTTGGATCTTAATATGGAAGATTTTTGTAATCTCATTCTCTTCAATATGATGAAATATACTTAAATTCACCTCCTTCTGCATTGAAGTGTAAAAAATATTCTCATATACATCTGAGCTACTCTCTACCAAGTTGCTCGAATCCATACTTAACGAGTTCTTCTTCTTGGAATCCTTATTATAGTTATTTTGATTCATCTCTAGATGTAGCTTCCAACACTTATCTCTGCTGTGACAATTTATATTAAAATGCTTGCAGTGGTTGTCTGTATCCTTGCATTGATGTGAATTAGTTGTTTTTTTTATTGTTTTTCCTTTCCACTTCTTCTTCCCCTCCTTGGAAGCATCTTGGTGGTATTTCTATTTAGAACCACTTGGTTTTCCTTTCTTACGGCCTATGTTCTAGAGGAATTGTGCTTGCACACATGCCTCATCAATGGTCCTAGGTATGAAGAGCATCACTTGTTTTCATAGATGTCTATGTAGACCCCCCAGATAATTGAGGAGTGTGTTTGGGTTCTTGGAAGATATACACAACATAATCACCATTTTACTGAAATTGATGGTGTACTCTTACACACTCTACCCCTTCCTCTCCCTTAAGTGATGCCAACATATTCATTGATCCTATACATACCCAATATGGTAGAACTGGGACTTGATGAGGGTTTTTAAAACCTCCCACTTATCTACTGGTGAATTACCCTCCAACCTAAGTGTTTTCGTGTGTGATGTCGACTATGTTAGTGCATGACCCTCTAGTTTTAATTGGAAATGAAACATTCTTCTCTTCATCTATGTTATGGACACTTAAATATGCTTCTTACTGTTGCAACCAATGATTCAACTTAACAACTCGTCAATCTCACCTTGGTCAATGTTTGATGTCCACTTTCACTTCCATTTTAAACAAAGGTTGTGAAGGAGCGATGGTATTGGAGCTTGTTTTCTCTTTCTTTGGATCTTTCTTCAACTCCTTTTCTGAGTCTTCATTATATATTGATTTCTCATCCTATCCAAATTATGATTTAGAGGTACCAACTTCCCTGAAAGTTCCAACCTTTTTCACTAGAGCTTCCATGAGGAGGTTCATGTGGTGAGAGATATCAACAACGTGTTCTTCCATCCTCACAAATCACTCATTTGTTGTATCTTAGGGGTTGTTATAAATGGACTCATCCTATATGGCTAGGGTTTTGTGAATTCCTTATTAAGCCAATTTCTGGATCCTGCAACTTCCCACAAAAACCCTAAAGACAAATGCTCTAATACCAATATGATTTGTAAGTTGTTGTGGATATTCCACCAAAACAGTTCATCACAATAGATCTTGCAAATATTCTAAAATATTTTATTATGCAATTTATTTCCTTAGACCTCATAGTTATTATTACTATCTTAGTGCTCAAATTTATGGAAATAATTAAAGAACAAGAACATGAACACACCATCCACACAAATGAACACAACATGTGACCCGAGAAACCCGATACATGAGAAAAACTAGCTAGAGGGTGAGTCCTATGCCATACTCTCTTTTCTTCAATTATGAAATGTAAGTGCAAAGAAATGGGCACTCTCTATTGAGTTTCCTTTAACATTTTTTCCTAAATGGTTGTTATAAAATATTCTACCTCCTATTTTATTCTCTCAAATCCCACTCCTAGATGATCTTCTCAAGTATGGAACAAGTATAATAGTAAAATAATGGAATCCCCTCTCTTTTTAGTATCCTATTATTTAACATGGCCTGATAGCCATCTAGGGTTAGGGTTAGGTTTTTTTTTCATGCCTTAACCCTCAATTAATGCTAGGGTTTTGGACCCTATAAAATCTTCCTAGAAGTACACACACGACTAGGCCCACATTTGTGAATAATGGGGGTTGACATGGCATTCATTGGGTACCATGGTGGTCAATAGGGTAGGTCAACTTGTGGGAGGCATAACTTCCTCATACAAACTCCAATAGAGGTGATTTCAAACCATTGGAAGGCTCTGAGTGTGTAGAATAGTGTTGAGGGACTAGGGATTATTCTTGCAAAGTTTTGACCCAAAAAATATCAATTGCTGCCTCAAATTATCTTTGGAAGGTTTTAAACCCCAAATCCCCCAATTGGGACTTGCCACTAAAATGGGTCTCGAAAGCCAATTCCTCCAATTTCTCCACCTAGAAAGTACCAAGATAGATGACAAATTATTTAATGATCTGTTCCAGATCATAACCTCTACATAGTTTCATATGCAATCAAATATCCATATCTTAGATGTCACAATATTATAAGATCCATTTTCATATATATATATATATATATATATATATATATATATATATATATATATATATATATATATATATATATATATATATATATATATATATATATATATGATTTATATTTGCTTTATGTGTTTTATTTTAATAAATATATTAGTTGGGAACCACACGATATTTTATAGTGGAAACAATTTGTATAAATTTTCTGCAACTCTAATGCTAACATGGCTTTGATATTTTGCAAAGAATCTTGCTGACCCGAAGTTTTCTATTTTAGGTTTATGTCTACAATTGAGTAAAACATTGCTTTCTTTAATATCTCTATGGATTACTTGAATATCAAATTTGCCATGAAGATAGACCAACCCACATGCAATTCCAATTATGATTTTCATGTCTCTTTTTCTAGTCAATTAAATGACATTGTGTTGAATCTACAATGCATCACAAACCATAAATGCATTATATGGGAGCTACATATACAAACAAATGCATCCAATTTCCATGTGACAATTAAGAATGAGTAGAAAATAAATAAAATATTGTTGAAACTACTATTTTAGAGGTATTGATAAATTAGTAGCCTTTTTTATCCTTCAAAAGAGAAACCAAGCATTTTCACAAGATTCATGTGTGAACACGACTCATGAGATTTATTTTATTTAGAAATTCAATATTTTCTTGCCTTACACCCATATACAGTTTTTTAACTACAACCTCTCTACCATTAGGTAGAATCTCCTGTAAATCCATGAACTTCAAATTTATTTATATTCTCCATTGTTACTTGGAGTTGTTGTCTTCAACTGTGTAATTCAATTGAAGGAAATACTAATCTCTCACTTTAAAGACAAATCTAAAACCTCCCTTTCCAAGTTTGTTCTCTACTTTAATATTGGATGTAGCTTCTCTCAAAATGTTGTACTTGAAAATGAGTTATAAATTCGTTATAGTTTGCATTAAGATATAATCTCTTTCTCACTTGTGAGAAATCATTACAAGGTATCTATTCATTTTGTAGTAAAGAATAGTTGAAGAGTTCTTAAGACACAAGGAAATCAAAAACATCTTAGATCCTTGACATTCAAACATTTCGTTGTAAGTTTAATCAATACTTATGTGGTCACAACCTCCATTTCAACATGATGGACAACCATCACGTTGGTTCCAACATAGCATATTGTGCATGTGATTAACACTTGAGATTATTGAGCCCGCCATTGTTGAACTTGTCCAAACTTGTCCAAATACGACATAAGCATATTTTATAAATTTACTTATGCAATTTTGGATTTACTAAATAACAATGTGATGTATTAATTTACATACCACATATTATGCTCTCATTAACATGCATTCACCTATTAAGTTTAGTTATATTTACATCAACTCACTTGCATTTAAAGGAGCAACTATAAGTGACTTGGTTTATCTTTATTATGGATGTAGTCTTCTTTTGAATAATTAAATGCTACATTCCATGGTCTCACTTTAATAAAAGAAAAGAGATTTGAACTTTTCATCTTTGATTTATCTTTGTAATGGATATAGTCTTCTTTTAATAGTTAAATGTCACATTTCATGATTCCACTTTAATAAAAGAGGAGAGATTTGAACTTTTCATTTCTTATTATCAATTAATATTATGAGATAATCTATAAATGTATGACTATTTTGTTGTTAAATATCACATTTTCTTGTCTCATTTGACGATAAAGGAAAAAATTTAAACCATATACATTTGCTATACAAAACTATTGTTTATTATCATTTAATTATAAAATAACTTTTATATTAAAAATTAAAAAAGAAGAAATCAAGTAAATTTTATTAAACTAATATATATGACCATTTTGTTCTTAAATATCACATTTTCTTGTCACATTTAAAGATAAAGGAAGAAATTTAAACCATTTGCTATACAAAACTAATGTTTATTATCATTTAATTATAAAATAATTTTCATATTAAAAA
>JZKD02S0307700.1:128732-159454 GCA_000966675.3 Picea glauca
AGAGGCTTGTACCAAATAAATATGGCAATGGAAGTAGAGGCTGAGTGTCTCGATGAGAAAAATGACTTTCTTAATAGACAAGATATGGCCATAGGAAGTATCGACATGTCTGTTTCTCCCGAACTTTTCCATCAAGTATATGAAGAGTCACAAGGATTAATTCCAAATGAATCATGGACTAGATTGGAGGTTCTATTTGGGAATAAATAATATTGTGAAGATTTCATGTAGGAGGTCAAACAGATAGAACCATAAGAGAAGCCATCAGAAGATCAAGCCTCTTATTATGAAGTGTCTTCTACAAACATTTTTGCATAAATTAGTATTCCAATAATTGAAGATGATGTCTACTCTATTTCAGATTTATTTTCTAAAATTCATGTGGAAGATATATGGTATGCATCTCAGGAGTGACATGCAGACACTTTTGCATGCATCATGCATGCATCTCAAGAGAAAAAAAGCGAGCCACTCACATCATATGTCATTATGATATTTTATATGAAACATCTATAGAAACAAATTGGATATTTGAATTCCTCTCGGGAAAATATCCAATTTCAAAAAAACAATCGTCCGAAACGGAGTCCGGAAACTGAAGTTATGATCATTTCAAAATCAACAAAATTTCAACATTTTTCTGGAAATGACCGCACGAATTTCAAAATTTCATCCAAAATATATTTGGATATTATTCATTACAAGAAGATAAAGTGGATATGTGTGGAAATATCAATGATGCATATACTTCATCAGATCTGTATAGACGTCTACATATTCAACAAAATCTTCAAAGATCACAAACTTGCACAGTTGTGAGGTCTTCTTGGAGTGAATGACATGATTGCTTAGCAAATGCCTTTTGATCCTTATCATTTTTTTATTTTATGCATTGTAATTTGAGGCGGGGTTTTGTTCCCATGAGGTTTTCCCACTTTCCTCGTTTAGTTCAGTGTATCTTTTGTATTTGGCTACCTAACATGGCCACGTAGCCGGGACCCATTATTTATTTTCACCATAGTGATGTTCAGGGGGGGTGTTGGAGTTACTTCACACACACCTAGGATTTATTTTTTGTAAAGTTATTCCTTGTTTATTTTTCATAATTAGTCATTATCCAGTCTCCTATATTTTAGGGGAGAATATTCCACCTGGAGAATATTCTCTTTTAGTTGTCACTTCAGTTTGACTAGTTGAGTCGAGTTTAGATGTTGCATTGGTTTTGTCACCATGAAACATTGAGATCATCACCAACTCACTACTCTTTGTTCAGTCAATTAACTGAAGACTAGTTGACTAGTTAACTCAGCTAGGTGGCAGTTCACTCTCGTAACTGCCTGAGAGACTAGATTAGGTGGTAGTTTACTCTTGTAACTGTTGGTGTGTGTCCAAATCAATCTATACCATCACTATGGCTCATTATTTACTCATTTATCCTATATATATTGTAAATTATTCACTCTTTGAGTGTGGAATACAGTTAATGAGAATTCTTCCATTCTTTCTATGTTGCTTCTTCTTTCTCAATTTCTCTATGCAAATGTGTGTAGTATTTTCTAGCTAGATCTATTCTGTGTGGGTTCAACACATTTACATTTTTTTGGGATCGATGAGTATAAAAAATGTCGAGTAAATAATTTTTTCCATGTTTTCTGTCTAGAGAGCTCTTTCTTCAGTAAATCCCAAAAATCTCCAAAAAGTGGCCTAGAATAGTGGATTTTGCCCTATTTCACCATCCTCATTCCAAACCCCTTAGAATATATCTAATTTATTCACATGGTATTTTCATTTATTCTTTTATGGCACTTTGTACAAGTTTTAGCAGTAACTATGCTCCTGCCACTAAGCTTGACCCTACTCTTTAAAAACATGTAATTTTCATTTTTTGAAAAATTAGAGAAGAATTGGCCATTGGCCCTCTCTGGAACTTTTGTATCCATTCTTACTATGAAAAAAACCCAAAACTTTCATCTCAATCCAATTTATTTGCTCCAGTTATTGCCAAAATATGTTTTTGGCTCTAGACTTAGTTTTTTTTAGACTATAGGACAATTTTGCCTATGTGGTATCCTTCTTCTCTTATTCCTTTTAGAATTTCATGCATACATCAATTATGTATTATGCACCAGTATGCAACACATGCTAGATCCATAATGCACAACACCAATATTTAACGCACGCCCTGAGCAACAATATTAAGTGGGCACAAATTTTTATGTCTCACACTAATATCCAGTGTGCACAATTATTTGTACCATGCACCAATATCCAGTGTGCACAAATTTTTATACCGTGCACCAATATCCAGCGTGAGAACATTTTTATACAACACACCAATATCCAGTGCGTGCAACTTTTATACAATGCACCAATGTCCAATGCACACAATTTTTATATTGTGCACCAATATCCAATGTGCACAACTTTTGTGTCATGCACCAATATTCGGTTTGCACAATTTTTGTGTCATGCACCAATATTCAGTGCACACAAATTTTTGTATTGTGCACCAATATCTAGTGCACACAACTTTCATGTTGCACACACTTCCTATTTTTCATTGCGCAATGCTAGCATTTAGCACACACATTGTACACCATCACAACCATCGTGAAAATTGTCGACTCGTTTGTCTAAGCCCAATTCAGTCGCTTGGAAGTCGAAATGACCTCTCCATAGAAACCATTCTGATTGCAATTTTGACTTGAATTTGCTTAGAAATTTAGGGATTTCACTCATATTTTATCATTTTCTCCAAATTCGACACAGCTCAAGTGTTGAGATGACAAATTTACCAACTTCATGCTAATATTTTTCCCATACAATCCCGATGTTGAATCGAAAGCTTTGATACCATTCTGTAACGTACCTGAACTTAACCGAGAAACATTACTTGCATAAAATATACATAAATTTGAAATTTTCCTACTAACCAAATTCTTGTAGCTTACCAACTACGACTTATACACAGATTTAACCATTGTAGATACCAAATATTTGAATGCAGTTACATCAAGCTAGCTAACATGAATGTTGCCCCCTCACTGAGACAAATAGTGTGTGCAACAACCTTTGTGTTGCGCATGACAACTATTCACAATGCACACACAACAAGCTTTCTACTGCATGTGACAACTATTCCTAATGCGTGTGACAATTCAAGCACTACACCAGAATCTGTTATTCTTACTATTAATATCAATTAACAAATACATTTAAACCTCGAATTACATAAAACATGACATTCAAGATCAAACAACTACCCATACTAGTTAAAAACATAAATGCAACTAATAATTTCACCATGACATATAATTCATTTTCATGCACAGAGTAAAACACATATTAGTTAAACTCATACAATAACTCAGGAAAATAAATAAACACTTATCTTCTTAAAATAGTTGTGCAACCAGCTACTTGGGAAGGATGCTCCACCCAACCATAGACTTGTTGTTCCAAATCTCAACAACAAGTTACCCCCAAGCTGGGGCTAGGAATCCATAAGAAAAGGGATCCTCTCATAGTTCACTCACAACTCAATATCCCACAACGCACTAGTATTATCCTACAACTATCATGAATTTCCTCTAGCTCTCTTCCTCTTGACCGACCCAATCCAAGGAATGTACCCATTCACTTCTCTCAGTCTATTAGGAATCCCATTCATTTATCAGGGTCTCTCTTGCATAAGTAACTAGGAATCTCTGTATTGGGAACACAAGGGATCTCACTTCCAGGAAAACTACCAACAACAAAAACAAACACTTGTTGTTATAGTACAACTCACACAAGAGTTCACTCTTCAGTCCTACAACTCGACTCTTCAATCTTCATCTCCATAGTACTCCAAAATTCTCCAGGATGCTCCAAAATTCTCCCAACCTTCTTGTTATAGCTCCAATTCTCTTTTTCTCTTCTCCCCTCTTGTTGTTCATGAAAAAATCAATGTGTAATAAAACACATGTAACTGCCCATACAAATTTCCTCTATTCTCCAAACACAGTAGACTGATCACTCTGCCCAATGTTGATTGTACTTCACCTCGCCCCCATGCTCTGCAATAATTATGGGATGTGACTCTCACACCAACTCTCTTACATGAGTTTAATGATTGGGCTCTCATACACTCAAACATAAAATAGAAGTTATCCCCAATCATAATAAAATTTAGGAAAATGGGTTGAATTAATAACCATAATTAAGTTCCCCCCTTGGACCCCTCTTAGACACTATCTTTTCTTGTGGAAAAATCATCCCTTGTCTTTGTCCATATCCCCCAACAACTCACATCATATTTTATTTATTAAAACTTCAGAAAATACATTATGCATATTGCATCACTTGGACATAGCCACATTCATATGTACATTATGCATTAATTAAACTAAGGATTATAGTGGGAATGTTACAGTTTCGGACAATGGAATTTTGTGGGGACTGAGGAGAGATCTCCTAGTATATGTGCTCCAAATTTTAGATTATGGTTTTCTATACTTTTGTATATATAGCCCATGTAAGACAAGGCTTGTGACTAATCCTGAAATTCATTTTAAAAGAGTCAACTTGACATTTTCATTGTAATTTTTTTTCTGTGAAGTTTCTGATTCTGAAAATTTAGACTCCTGAGGAGACATAGCGAATTACATGTGATTTTTTTTTTATATTTTGAAACATTATAATTTGTGATATATATCTCATGGAAGTTGGGGTTGTTTACTAAGCCTGAAATTAGTCTTAAATAAGACATTTTGGTATTTTTGCTATAACTTTTTATCAGTAAAGGTTCATACTGTGAATTTTTTAGGAGTTTAAAAATTCACATTAGAGTACTACAAGGTGAAATTGCAAACTCAAAAATGGTTCAAAGTTTAGAGATATATCAAGACAAAGGTCAACCATCCATACATACCCTAAATTAAGGGCTTGAAAGGTACATAACTTACAATTGGAATAACTTTTGATTATAAGAACTATTTTTTGTGATTCAAAATTTTTGATAAAGAGAAAAAAGATGAGTATTATTATTTTTATCCCAGATGGCTCCAAAAAAGGTTTCAACACCAAATAAATCTCCAGAAACCTCACATAGGACGTCAGAAGAAAATGAAGATCTTGAAAACAAGTTATCTCAATTAAATAACCAAGTTGATAAAATGAGTGGTAGTATGTTGAAACCAATGGATTTATCACTTTCTCAAGAATCCCTAAAAAATGAAATGAAATATGAAATACAAAATAAAATGGATGAAAATAGGAAAGAGATGGAAAAGAACATGAATGGAAATAGTGCACACATCGAAAATAACATGGATAGGAAGATGGATGACATGAAAAATAATATGAATGACATGAAAAATAAGATGGATGAAAATAAAGAAGATATACAAAAATCCATGAAGGAATTAGAAAATTCCATGTCTTCCATTATCTTTCATGCTCTAGATGAGAGACTCGTTGAAGGAGGTCTCAAGATATAAGGAAATCGTGAAAATAAGGAGAACATGGTTGTTGAGACTCAATCACATATGGGGAGTATTTTATAACATTTGGAGAGCACAAATACTGAATCTCAAAGTCAAGATCATTCTTTACTCCAAGGTTTACATAATCAAGGCTTCATGTTAGCACCAAGGAACCACTTCAATCCAAATATTGATATGAGGAAGTTTTATGGTAAAGATCCTATAACATGGATATTCTAGATGGAGCAATTCAATCTACACCAAATGAAAAGATTACAAAATGTACCTATTGCATCCTTATATTTAGAAAATTATCAATTTTTTTTGTATCAATGGCTTTGTGAAAGAAAAAATAATTCTATTATTTCTTGTTCCATTTTTACGGATGAATTGATATCACATTATGGGGATATTAAGAGAAATACATTATTTAGTCCATTGATAAATCTTCGGCAAAAAGGGCCAGTTACATAACACATTCAACAATTCCAAAATCTCAGTCTTAGGGTAAAGAACATTCTCGGGGATAATTTGTTAGATCTCTTTATGGGAAATTTAAAAGAGAACATTCAACATGAGGTGCATCTCTTAGAACCTAAATCCATAGAGAAATATTTTAGTATGGCAAGGAAAGTGGAAAAAAAATATGGCTTCTAGAAGGGTGGCCACTAACAGCTATAAAGAGCACCATATTCCCTCTTCTAATCCCACTCAACCTACAAGGTTGAAACCTTAACAAGTGGATGAAAGGAGAGCAAAGGGACTATGTTTCAATTGTGACAACAAGTACAGTAAGGGGCATAAATGTGGTGAGAAGAAACTATTCTACATATATCGTGAAGAGGAAGAAGATCAAGAATTGGAACCATCGCAAAAAGGGCCAGTTACATAACACATTCAACAATTCCAAAATCTCAGTCTTAGGGTAAAGAACATTCTCGGGGATAGTTTGTTAGATCTCTTTATGGGAAATTTAAAAGAGAACATTCAACATGAGGTGCATCTCTTAGAACCTAAATCCATAGAGAAATATTTTAGTATGGCAAGGAAAGTGGAAAAAAAATATGGCTTCTAGAAGGGTGGCCACTAACAGCTATAAAGAGCACCATATTCCCTCTTCTAATCCCACTCAACCTACAAGGTTGACACCTTAACAAATGGATGAAAGGAGAGAAAAGGGACTATGTTTCAATTGTGACAACAAGTACAGTAAGGGGCATAAATGTGGTGAGAAGAAACTATTCTACATATACCGTGAAGAGGAAGAAGATCAAGAATTGGAACCATCACAAGATCTAGATATTGAAGATACTACTCCAAAAATCTTGCCATGAATTGGATGATATCAGTACTCAACAAACCCTGAATATACAAGGATGCATAAAAAATAAAAAGGTAACAACATTTATTGATTCTAGTATTACACATAACTTCATCAATTACAAATTGGCAACGGGTCTCAATTGCTTTGTATATCCAACACTGTATTTTCAAGTAATGATTGCAGATGGAGGCACCATAAATTGTTTTGGGAAGTGCCATAGTATTAAGCTAAATATGAAGGAGTATTTTTTGGATAGTTCCATGATTTCCATCAAAATGGGTGGTGTTGATGTTGTATTAGGGGTCCAATTGTTACAATCATTGGAAACAATGGACTTTAATTTTCAATATCTTTTCATGAGATTTTCCTCAGAAGAAAAGGAAATTAAACTTCTTGGTATCCTAGGGAAATTATCTAAAGTGATAATCTCTAACAATATGACAAAATTACTCAAAAAGAGACATTATGGTATAATTGCACAATTTTCTCACTAGATGTTCAAACATCTATATCATCTACTCTAATGGGTCTACAAATGGTTATCAACAACCATTCCAAGGTATTTGGAGAGATGCCTAAGGGTGTTCCACCAACTCGAGATCATGATCATGTTATTCATTTGCAACCCAACTAACATTAGGCCGTACAGGAATCCATATGCACAAAGGAGTGATATTGAGCATATGACCCGAGAAATGTTAGAGGTCGACATCATTCAACCTAGCCAAAGTTTTTTCTATTAACCAGTGGTGATTGTTACAAAAAAGGATGCTTCATGGCATACGTTTCAAGATTATAGACATCACAACAAAACTACCATCGAAGACAAGTTTCTTATTCATGTCATTGATGAACTATTAGATTAATTGCATGGATCATAACACTTAAGATTTGCAATACAAATTTTCTACTAGAACTGATCAACCTTTTGGCTTGGTTAGAACTTACCAAAGAGATCTTTGATTTCCCTTTGTGTGCATTCTTGATGACAGACTTCCCATCCTTGATCAAAAAACACTAGTTTTCTCTCCTTAGGAAGATTGCATCCCTCATATACATGTAGGGGCTTCCAAACACTACACCATGCACATCAAGGAGTATTGCATCTACCGACACTTCATTAATAAAATATGCACTTATAGAAAAATTGATATTACAATGTTTAGTGTCCTTGAGCTTTTCATCCTTACTTACCCATCCAAATGGATATGGGCTTAGATGATCATGAAATTCTAGCCCAAGCTTGCTGACTAGATCGTCAACTATGAGGTTGGCCTATGGACCAGGATCAAATAGAGCATCAAACTTGGTATTTTATACTTGGATATTAATATGGAGGAGTTTTGTAATCTCCTTCTCTTCAATATGATGAAATATACTCAGATTCACCTCCTTTTCAACTGAAGTGCAAAAATAATTATCATCTAAATCTAATCTACTCTCTACCAAGTTGCTCGAATCCATGTTTAGAGGTTTATTCTTCTTAGCATCCTTATTACAGTTCTTTCGATTCATTTCTATATGTAGCTTCCAACACTTATCTTTGTTGTGGCCGTTGATATTAAAATGGTTGTAGTGGTTGTTTGTATCCTTGCATTGATGTGAATTAGTTGTTGTTTTATATTTTTTCCTTTCCACTTCTTCTTCCTCTCCTTGGAAGCATCTTGGTGGTCTTTCTATTTAGAACCACTTGGTTTTCCTTTCTTACGGCGTATGTTCTAGAGTAATTATGCTTGCACACATGCCTCATCAATGGTCCTAGGTTTGAAGAGTATCACTTGTTTTCATAGACGTCTATGTAGACCCCCCAGATACTTGAGGAGTGTGTTTGGGTTCTTGGAAGATATACATAACATAATCACCATTTTATTGACATCGATCTAGTGTACTCTTACACACTATACCCCTTCCTCTTCCTTTCCCTTAAGTGATGACAACATATTCATTGATCCTCTACATACCCAATATTGTAGAATGGGGACTTTATGAGGGTTTTAAACACCTCCCACTTAGATACTGGTGAATCACCCTCTAGACTAAGTGTCTTTGTGTATGTTTCTGACTAGGTTAGTGCATGGCCCTCTTGTTTTAATTGGGAAAATGAAATCATCTTCTCTTCATCTATGTTATGGACACTTAAATACACTTCTAAATGTCGAAACCAATGATTCAACTTAACAAATCGTCAATATCACCTTGATCATGTTTGATGTACACTTTCACTTCCATTTTAAACAAAGGTTGTGAAGGAGTGATGGTACTGGAGCTTGTTTTCTCTTTCTTTGGCTCTTTCTTTGAGTCCTTTTCTGAATCTTCATTATCTCTTGATTTCTCATCCTATCAAAATTATGAGTTAGAGGCACCAACTTCCATGAAAGTTCCAACCCTTTTTCCTTAGAGCTACCATGAGGAGGCCATGTGGTGAGAGATATCAACAATGTGTTCTTTCATCCTCAAAAATCACTCATTTGTTGTATCTTAGGGGTTGTTATGAATGGACTCATCCTCCATGGCTAGGGTTTTCTGACTTTTTTCTTAAGTCAATTTCTGGATCCTATAACATCCCATAAAAACCCTAAAGAAAAATGCTCTAATACCAATATGATTTTTAAGTTTTTGTGGATATTCCACCAAAACATTTCATCACAATAGATCTTGAAATATTCTAAAATGTTTTATTATGCAATTTATTTCCTTAGACCTCAAAGTTATTATTTCTAGCTTAGTGCTCAAATTTATGGAAATAATTAAAGAACAAGAAAATGAACACACCATCCACACAGTGAGGCCTATGCTCTACAGTTCTCTTTTCTTCAATTATGAAATGTAAGTACAAACAAATGGGAAGTCTCTATGAAGTTGCCTTTAACATTGTTTCCTAAATGGTTGTAACAAAATATTCTACCTCCTATTTTATGCTCTCAAATCCCACTCCTAGATGCTCTGCTTAAGTATGGAACAAGTATAATAGTAAAAGAATGGAATCCCCTCTTTTCTTAGTATCCTAGTAGTTAACATGGCTTGATATCCATCTAGGGTTAGGATTAGGGTTTTTTTCATGCCTTGACCATCAATTAATGTTAGGGTTTTGGACCCTAAAGAATCTTCCTAGAAGTACACACATGACTAGCCCCACATTTGTGAGTAATGGGGGTTGACGTGGCATTCATTGGGTACCATGGTGGTGAATAGGGTAGGTCAACTTATGGGAAACATAAATTCCTCATACAAACTCCAATAGAGGTGATTTCAAACCATTGGAAAGCTCTCAGTGTGTAGAATAATGTTGAAGGGATAGGGATAAGGGTTGCGAAGTTTTGACCCAAAAACTATTATTTGATGCCTCAAATTAACTTTGGAAGGTTTTAGACCCAAAATATCCTTGTTATCTCAAATCCTAGGGATAAATAAGGATATTATGTCTTGAGTCCCACAGGTCCTAGACATGGAGTATCGAGAGCCATATTGACTTGAGCATGGCACTGGAGGGCCCATCTTTTTCTTCAGTGCCTCTCATCTATCAACATCAACGACATCCATCCCATTGGCCTGGTTATGAAGTAGCAATAGGTATTTATCCATGATGTAATGAGTCTGGGTATCATGGTATGTGTCACTTTGATTCTCAAAACATTTGAATATGTGCAATGAATTCTCTTTTGCTTCATGACGTTTTCTTGGAAATTATGCCTTTTAACTTGTCCATACCTAGGGGGGTGATAGAGTGCCATAGTAAGTTGGTTCCCTTAGGGATGAGTTGCCACTAGGTGGGTATTTGAAAGGTCATCGTCCATTCCTTCCATACTTATCACTTTTCATCATCTTCCCTCTCATATATCCCCTACATTGGTTCGGGCAATGGGTTTGCCAAGCTAGTAAGGGTTGTACCTTGCCTTGTTGGAAGAAGGGGCTAAATCCCCAAAGGGTAAAAGTAGTTGGAAAAAGTTTAAATCCAAGATCAAACCTTGACATGATTCTCCCAAGGATCCCTAAGAAATCAATAAAAGGCTTCATAGCAAGAAAAAGGGGGGCACCCATAAAATAAAATAAAACTCAAGATCTAGTTGGTGGATAGGGGGTCTCACCACAAGCCAACCTGTTAGGTCCATGGGCATGTAGCAATATGACACTACTATTAATCTGTTCATCATGCCATGGTAGTGGCTCTTGGTGGCATAGCCAAGAGAAAGGGGGTCTCTTCATGATCCAACCTTCTCATCTCCATGAAATGCTTGTGAGTAATGCTATCACCACTGGTCATCACGCCAGGGAAGTGTCCTCTAGCTATTTCTCTTGAAATAAAAATCCATAAGACAAAGAGAAAAAATGCATTGAATGGGCTAGGAAATAATTTCACCCATGACAATGTGCATCTCACCCTCTATAGAGGCTCCCACAGGTAATACCTACATTTCCCTATCATCACTGCACCCTTTGCCCAAAAATCCCCTACACCACCTCATGCATTTACATGACCCAGATTGGTATTCACCTGGAAACACCCCACACATGAGAAGGATTAGCCCAATAGGACATCCTCAGACTCTCTCTGAACCTATCTTGTTAAATAACATAACGTCTTTGAGAATTTGTTTGGGTAAAGGGGGGTTTGATGCACATGTTTGGGTAACTTGATTATTAGATGTGATTGACATTGCTATGATCCCTATGACTTATGAGCCCATGGAGGGTGTACTTGTTGTTGATGCAAGACAATGCCTGACGGACAGGTACATATGGGGAGATGATTAGCTCGGACATCCAAGGGGCTAAAATCCCATCAAATGGATGTTGAGACCCTAACCATGAGTAGAGGGATACCATAGGGTTGCATAGAGAAAAGGGAGGATGTTCCACCAAATGAACTTTGGCAGGCCTCGACCTAGGGGGATATTTCCCTTCCACCATGACGTTGGCCCTTGAAGGCCCCTAACATCATTATTTTGAGCCTTAACGTCATCTAGTTGGGCTTTTGGGCATGATGACAATGTGGTTGGCACATGTGGTAGTTTCTGAGGGGTTTTAAGCCCCAATGTTTCACTTTGGAGGCCTATCATTCCGATAGGGGGCCCAACGTCACCCTAGGAAGGGCATGACATCATCCTTAAAAGATAAAATTAAGGTTTTTATTGTCAATTTTATGTAAAACTGGATTTTTGATGTAAACTAGCCATGTTGGTCTTTTTTTACCTAAAATTTAATTAAAGGTCACTTGTATTGTATAAATAAGAGAAAATTATCTTATATTTTTCATCATATTTCACTCACAAAAGTGTGAGGTCTGAAATTCGGCCTCTTTTAAGGCTTATTGGTTTAACTAAGTGGTGCACAACTCTTGGAGGGAGCTTATCTTGGTGTATTTTTTGCATTTTCATGGTGGAAAGTATTCAACTAGGGTTTGTGACTAGATTATTCTTGGTGAATTAAGTATAAATATGTAATCCTTCTTTATTTTGAATGATTGTGGTGTATTTACTTGTTCATTTATAAGATTATGAAATTGCTAGTGTGAAACCCTAGGAGAAAATCACATGTTATTGTCCTTTTCTTAATAACTCTTCACCTACTTCCTAACAACTTTTCCTTCTAGGGTTTTGGATGATTGAGGCCTTAGGTTACTAACACCTCAACCATCCTCCCTCTTCCTTTAGCTCACCCATTATCATTTATTTCCCTCTAAGAATTGTCGCTGCAATAGTGACTCCATTTACCCTAAAGGCACTAGTTCATACCTTACAAGTGATTGATTGACTAAAACAACTTTTAAACCATCTAATTTAAGATATTTACTAACCATTTCTAACCTTAGATTGGACTAACCTACTAATTACTTTTTTGTTGTTGCAAAATATTTCTACAACCATCTATAACAACAACAAAATCATCTTAAAAGAAAGCCTTAAAGCTAATTTTACATTGCCTTCATTGCTTCTGACAAATACTATCATTTTGCCAAGTTTATGTTATCATTTTTGGTCATTATTGAAGCTTTATTGAGGCATAATTGTGAAGCTATTAATATATATACATTGTTGTTATAAATACTTATGTTTCTTCATCTTATACATTAGCATGTGACTTTTTATCAAAGTCTATGATTTTATGAAGCACTAACATCATATGGTACTTGCAAATAGTGTTTTTCTTGTTGTCTTATTCAGGGCAAGTACACTTAAATATTACTTTGCTTCATCTTATTAAAACCTGTGGGACTTTTTGATCAGAATGACCTGTGAGAGGGATGAGACTTTCTTGATACTTTTACCTTTGCCTTCTCAAACTCCCAAGTCACTGGGGACATCTCCCTCGGGGTACTACTCCTAAAGATAAAGAGGTGTCTTGTTTAGGTGATAGTGATAGGACAACCTCCTATTACACCAATTTATTGTTCACTTGCCTTTGGATTTTGGTAAAGTATAAATTGCACGATAACATTTTGACACCGTTGTTGGGAACACTAAGTCAATTCTTCTCAAAGACGACACTTTTCGGTAAGCCTTTCCTCAAAATCCTTTACTTTACAAAGCTTATCTGGCAACTCCAGTGAGGTTGATCCCCTCATCCCTTTTATAATTTCAAAGAAATTATCTGGCGACTCCAAAAACCTTAGGGAGGTATGCTAACCCTCCCAAATCCTTTAGAACAAAACCTCCTCTAAATTATCTTATAATAAAATCATTATTTGGAGGAAATATTCCTTTGAACTCGATGTCTAGTGCAGGAACTCAGACTGTTAATCCAAACCAAGATAATAACCAGAAGCAATGGTCATCCTAGCTCTTCAAATTGTTAGACATGACAAGCATACCAGGATACCCTAGGCAAATGCCCCCCTAAGTAAGAAATGGTTGCCTAAATTCATTGGTAATGATGTAGTCAGTGCCAAGGATCATATGAGTAATTTATGGGCCTTCTTTCAACTGCATCCCATCAGTGATGATGCTGAGGATATAGCTATGAAATTTTTCTCTGCTACGCTCCATGATGGCGCTAGACGTTGGTACAATGATATCCTCGATGCTAGTATTAAAACCATGGATAGATTGGAGGAAATATTCCTCAAACGATGGAGTGTCAAGGAAGACACCAACATGTTTTTGATAAGGCTAAATAACCTCACAAAACAAGATAACAAAACTGTTATAGAATTCCATGATAAATTTGAAAATTTGATGCAGAAGATCCCAATGAGCCATCATTCTTTTGATAGTTTCATTCTCTTTCTTTATACCAAAGCCTTTACGGGACAGTTGGGATATCTCCTCAGAGATAAAGCCCCTAAAACAATCCAAGAATCCCAAGAGGTAGCTACAAGGATTAAAGACAACCTATCATCATCTACAGTTGAGCCTTTCCCTGCGCCAAGAGTCAGAATGGATGTTAAACCTAAGATAGTCCACAATGTTGAACCTACCTCATACATTAGCACTATATTGGAAAAACTACAACTAACTATAGATGGCATGGTAAAAACCCAAGAACTAATGATGAATAGGAATGTCAATCTAGAAAGTGCTCAACAACAAGCTCCTAGGGTTCCTTAGAAAGGGAAATTTCAGAAAGGGAATCAAGTTTTTAGACCAAAGAATGATCAAGAGGTTCCTAATACTTTAGCCCCTGCAAACATAGTAGATGAAAACCCTTGATGCTTACAGTGCAGAGAGTCACATTGGGAGCATGAGTGTCCTTTCAACAATGGTGATCATGACAAAGTGAAAATTGTTAACCATACCATTGAAAGTCCTCAATATTTCCTTAATGTCACACTTGAAGAACATCAAGAAGGCATAAAGGAAGAAACCAGGAAGGCTAGGATGGAAGTGATAAATAACCTTGACCAAGAGTCGAGATAAAATTTGAAGAAGTAGGAATTCCAAGTGTACACTAGGAAAAAAAGAATGAACCAACTGCTCTCTACTGGTTCTACAATTTAAGAGACAATACCTCCACCTATGAACATACTTCTTCCTAAAAATCCTCCCAAAACCGACAAAGTGGATTTGAAATTTGATTTTGAAGGTGCACTGGAAAAAATGCATGTGACCATTCCATTAAGGGAAGTCATCAAAATCCCATATGTAAAAGAAAGGTTCAATTTTTTTTTCAAAGGTTCAGATGAGAAAATGGACCCTCCTATCATGTTACAAGAAGATCAATTTAGGGTTCAATATGTGGACATCTGCCTTTCTTCATGACCTTGTTGATTAATAACAAATTCCTTAACAATTGTATGCTTAATTCAGGGGAAGGTTCTAACATGTTGTCTTTAAAGGTCATGGAAAAATTATGCCTAAAGGCCACACAAACTTATAGGAATGTGTGCGGTTTTGAATCCAGGTCCATACCCACTCATGGGGTAGTTGAGAATGTTCAGGTATGCCTTGGAAGACACTCCAAGAGAGTGATCCACATGGATATTGTGGTAGTGAATGTCCCGGATGTATGGGGAATGCTATTGTCGAGGAAGTTTGTTGCAATGCTGGGAGGAACCTTAGAGATGGATCTAACTTACATTAATGTGCCTATGAATTATGGAACAATAAGCCACCTTCCAAATGTGTCAATTGATAAGGTCCATGTGAAGAAAATTGATGATGATATCAGAACTAGCAAAACACATGACAATCAAGGAAAGTATTTATGTATTTTCCCCTGATGATTTTTCTTTCACTTCAGAGGAAGACTTTGATCAAATACAATGGAAAAATAAGGAAGAGTATCAACAACTCCTAGAAAAATACAAGAAAAAAGAAGTTGGGACTGTAAAATTGTTAAAGAAAGGAGAGGATGACATATTGATCAGACCGACCCAGTAGAAAGTCTTCACAGTAGAATCCAACCCTCCTCCCTCAAAACAATATACTAGAGTTATACAAGAAACAACCAAATATAAGACAAAGGATTACCAAGAGGGAGATACGGTCTGGATGTGGGATACAAAGAAGGGAGAGCCTGCTAATTTCAAAGGGAGTGCACAATTTTGGATTGGACCTTTCAGAGTTAGAATGAAGTCAGTAAATGATGCCTACTATCTATCCACATTGGAAGGAAGAAGACGTCCATTACCGGTTAGTGGACACCTCCTCAAACCCCATCAAGGGGAAAAGACTTGGCTTCACAGGTAAGTACAGGTAAGTAGGTAGGAATTTTTCATTCATTGTATATACCATCTACATTTCATGCTAGATTACTTGTATTTCCATTTGTATATATGATTTCTTACTTGTAGTTCATTTTATCATATATTAGTCAGGGGTGATATCAACACCCCAATAGATTACTGATCATTTTTGTTGAGATCTAGCAGGTCACAGGTCATACCAGAGATGTTGAGGTTCTCATGCACTCTATGGTGAGCACATGTCCCCAAGTTGGATCCAGATGTTATCCCCTATCCTAGGGATAAATAAGGAGATTATGTCTCGAGGCCCAAGGGTCCAAGACATGGAGTACCAAGAGCCATATTGACTTGAGCTTTTCCCTGGAGGGCCCATCTTTTTCTTTAGCCCCTCTCATCTATCAACAACAACAACATCCATCCCATCGGCCTGGTTCTAAAGTAGCAGCAGGTATTGCTCCATGAGGTAATGAGTTCGTGTATCATGGTATGTATCACTCTGATTCTAAAAAAATTTGAATATGTGCATTGAATTCTCTTTTGTTTCATGAAGTTTTCTTGGAAATTATGCCTTTTAACTTGTCAAGACCTGGTGGGGTGACAGAGTGCCCTAGTAAGTTGGTTCCCTTAGGGTTGAGTTGCCACTGGGTGGGTCTATGAAAGGTCATCATACATTCCTTCCATACTTATCACTTTTCATGATCTTCGCTCTCATTTATCCCCTACATTGGTTCAGGCATTGGGTTTGCCAAGCTAGTAAGGGTTGTACCTTACCTTGTGGGAAGAAGGAGATAAAGGCCCAAAGGGTAAAAGTAGCTAGAAAAAGTTAAAATCCAAGATCAAACCTTGAGATGATTCTCCCAGGGATCCCTGTGAAAGAAATAAAAGGCTTCTCAGCAAGAACAAGGGGGGGGACCCATAAAATAATATAAAACTCAAGAACTAGTTGGTGGATAGGGGGTCTCATCATGAGCTAGCCTATTAGGTCCATGGGAATGTAGCGGTATGACACTATTATTCATCTGGTCACCACTCCAGGGTAGTGGATGTTGGTGGCATAGACAAGAGAAAGGGGGTCTCATCATGAGCCAACCTTCTCATCTCTGTGAAATGCTTATGGGTAACGCTATCACCACTAGTCACCACACCAAGGAAGTGTCCTCCAACTATTTCTGTTGAAAGAAAAAGCAATAATACAAATAGAAAAAAGGCATTGAATGGTATAGGAAACAATTTCATCCATGACAAGGTGTAACTCACCCTCTACAGAAACACCCATAGGTAAGACCTACATTTCCCTGTCATCACTGCACCCCTTGCCCAAACATCCCCTACATCACCTCATGAATTTACGTGACCTAGATTGGTCTTAACCTGGAAACACCCCACACCTGAGGAGGATTAGCCCAATAGGACATCCTGAGACCCTCTCCAAACCTGGCTTGTTAAATAGCATAACATATTTGAGCATTTGTTTGGGTAAAGGGGGGTTTGATGCACATGTTTGGGTAACTTTATTATTAGATGTGACTGACATTGCTATGATCCCTGTGACTTATGAGCCCATGGAGGGAATACTTTTTGTTCCTGCAGGACCATGCTCGACAGATAGATACATATGGGGAGATGATTATCTTGGACCTCCATGGGACTAAAATCCCACCAGATGGATGTTGAGACCCCAGCCAGGGGTAGAGGTATACCAGAGGCACTTTGGCAGGCCTGAAACTAGGGGGATATTTCCCTCCCACCATGATGTTGGCCCTTGAAGGGACCTAACATCATCATTCTGAGCCTTGACGTCATCCAGTTGGGGTTTTGGGCATGACGACGACTTGGTTGGCACGTGTGGCAGTTTCTGAGGGGTTTTAAGCCCCAACGTTTCACTTTGGAGGCCTAGCGTTCCAAGAGGGGGCCCAACGTCACCCTAGGAAAGGCATGACTTCATCCTTAAAAGATAAAATTAGGGTTTTTTTATTGTCAATTTTATGTAAAACTGGATTTTTGATTTAAATTGTCCATGTCGGCCTTTTTTGACCTAAAATTTAATTAAAGGTCACTTGTATTGTATGAATAAGAGAAAAATCTCTTATATTTTCATCATGTTTCACTCACACAAGTGTGAGGTCTAAAATTCAACCTCTTTTAAGGCTTATTGGCTGAACTAAGTGGTGTGCAACTCTTGGAGGGAGCTTATCTTGGTGTATTTTTTGCATTTTCATGGTGGAAAGTCTTCAACTAGGGTTTGTGACTAGATTATTCTTGGTGAAGTAAGTAGAAATATAAAATCCTTATTTATTTTGAATGGTTATGGTGTATTTACTTGTTCATTTATAAGATTATGAAATTGCTAGTGCGAAATCATAGGAGAAAAGCACATGTTATTGTCATTTTCTTAATAACTCTTCACCTATTTCATTTTGATAGAAGCCACCTCCCTTGAAGGATATACTAGAGACCTACCTTAGCAACACTCTAGTACTATTTCTTCATTAATCTTTCATACTTTTATTTCAAGCTTGACCTAAAGAAGAAGGAAAATTGTAAGGGCCTAGGGTTACCTACTTCCTAGCAACTTTTCCTTCTAGGGTTTTGGATGATTGAGGCCTTAGGTTAATAAAACCTCAACCATCCTCCCTCTTCCTTTAGCTCAGCCATTATCATTTATTTCCCTCTAAGAATTGTCCCTGCAATTGTGACTCCATTTACCCTAAAGGCACTAGTTCATACCTTACAAGTGATTGATTGACTAAAACAACTTTTAAACCATTTACTTTAAGATCTTTACTAACCATTTCTAGCCTTAGATTGGACTAACCTACTAATTACTTTGTTGTTGTTGCAAAAGATTGTTACAACTATCTATAAAAGCAACAAAATCATCTTAAAAACAATATTTAAAGTTGATTTTACATTGCCTTCATTGCTTCTGACAAATACTAGCATTTTGTCAAGTTTATGTTATCATTTTTGGTCATTATTGAAGCTTTATTGAGGCATAATTGTGAAGCTATTGTTATTATATACATTGTTGTTATAAATACTTCTATTGCTTCAACTTTTACATCAGCTTATGCCTTTTTATCAATGTCTGTGGTTTTATGAAGGACTAACATCATCTGGTAATTGCAAATAGTGTTTTTCTTGTTGTCTTGTTTTGGGTAGGTACACTTAAATATTACTTTGCTTCATCTTATTAAAACCTTTGAGACTTTTTTATAAGAGTTACCTGTGAGAGGGGTGAGACGTTCTTGATACTTTTCACTTAGCCTTCTCAAACCCCCAGGTCACTGGGGACGTCTCCCCTGGGGTACTACTCCTAAAGACAAATAGGTGTCTTGTTTATGTGACAGTGATAGGACAAACTCCCGTTATGCCAATTTATTGTTCACTTGCCTTTGGCTTTTGGAAAAATAAAATTTGCGTGATAACACTCCCAATTAAGAATTACCACTAAAATGGGCTTCACAAGCCAATTCCTCCATTTTTTCTACCTAGAAAGTACCAATATAAATGACAAAATATATAATAACTTGTTCCATATCATAACCTCTACATAGTCTCATATGCAATCAAATCTCCATATCTTAGATGTCTATATATATATATATATATATATTCATATATTTTAATTTAATAAATAAATTAGTTGGGAACCACAAGATATTTTACAATGGAAACAATTTGTACAAATTTTATGTAACTCTAATGCTAACATGGCTTTGATCTTTTGCAAAGAATCTTGTTGACCCAGAGTTTGCTATTTCAGGTCTTTATCTACAATTGAGTAAAACATTGCTTTCTTTAATATCTCTATGGATGACTTGAATATCAAATTTGCCATGAAGATAAATCAACCCACATATAATTCCAAGTATGATTATCATGTCTCTCTTTTTAATCAATTAAATGACATTGTGTTGCATGATCCCACTTTAATAAAGGATGAGAGATTTGAACTTTTCTATCTCTTATGCAAAGATAAATTATTATCAAATAATTATGGAATAATCTCTAAATGTATAACCATTTTGTTGTTAAATATCACATTTTCTTATCACACTTGAAGATGAGGATAATCTCTAAATGTATGACCATTTTGTTGTTGAATATTACATTTTCTTATCTCACTTGAAGATAAGGGAATAAATTTAAACCATACACACCATTTGTTGTTAAATATCACATTTTCTTCTCTCACTTGAAGATAAATAAATAAATTTAAACCATACACATTTGCTATACAAAACAAATGTTTATTATCATTTAATTATAAAATAATTTTCATATTAAAAAAATAAATCAAATACATTTTTATCAAACTAATATATATTTTAAACTATTATTTTAATGATATTAACTATTTTATTCATAAATCATAAATATTATCTAACTTTAAATTAAAATAATTTTATAATTATTATTATTATATTTTAATTTTAAAATCACAATTTAATTTCACATCAAAACTCATGTACTATGGGTAGTAAGGAGTTATACATGCAGCCTTTGTACTATGCATGCATGACAACTATTCACAACGCACACACAAGTAGTTTTGTATTGCATGTGACAACTATTCTCAGCGCATGTGACAATTTGAGCACTATGCCATAATCCATTATTGTTACTATTAATATTAATTAACAAATACCTTTAAATCTCGAATTACATAAAATGTGTCTTTCAAGATCAAGAAATTGTCCATACTAGTTAAAAACATAAATGCAGCTAATAATTTCACCACAACATATAATTCTTTTTCATGCATAGAGTAAAACACATATTAGTTAAACTCATACATTAACTCAAGAAAATAGATAAACACTTATCTTCTTAAAATAGTTGTGTAACCAGTTGCTTGGGAAGGACGTTCCATCCAACCATAGACTTGTTGTTCCAAATTTCAACAACAAGTTACCCCTGAGCTGGGGCTATGAATCTATAAGAAAAGAGAGCCTCTCATAGTCCACTTACAACTCAATATCCCATAAGCCACTAGTATTCTCCTACAACTATCATGAATTTCTTCTAGCTCTCTTCCTCTTGACCTGCCCAATCCAAGGATTGTACCCATTCACTTCTCTCAGCCCATTGGGCTTCTCATTCATTTATCAGGGTATCTCTCTCACAAGTAACTAGGAATATCTCTACAGGGAACACAAGGGATCTTACTTCCAGGAAAACTACTAGCAACAACAATAAACACCTGTTGTTACAGTGAAACTCACACAAGAGTTCACTCTTCAAGCTTGACAACCTGGCTCTTCAATATTCATCTCCATAGTACTCCAAAATGCTCCAGCATGCTCCAAAATTATCCCATCATTCTTGCTATAGCTATAGTTCTCTTTTTCTCTTCTCCCCTCTTGTTGTTCATGAAAAACTCAATGTGTAATAAAACTCTTGTAACTTCCCATACAAATGTCCTCTATTCTCCAAATACAATAGACGGATCACTCTTCCCAATGTTGATTGTACTTCACCCCCCATGCTTTGCAATAATTATGGGTTGTGACTCTCACACCAACCCTTTTACATGAGTTTAATAATTGAGATCTCATACACTCAAACATAAAAGAGAAGTTATCCCCAATGATAATAAAATTTAGAAAAATTGGTTGAATTAATAACCATAATTAATTCCCCCCTTGTACCCCTCTTAGACACTATCTTTTCTTATGTAAAAAACATCCCCCATCTCTGTCCATATCCCCCAACAACTGACATCACATTTTATTTATTAAAACTTCTGAAAAATACATTATGTATATTACATCGCTTGGCCATAGCCACATTCATATATACATTATGCATTAATTAAACTAAGGATTATAGTGGGGATGTTACAGTTTCAGACAATGGAATTTTGTGGAGACTGAGGAGAGATATCCTAGTATATGTCTTCCAAATTTTAGATTATGGTTTTCTATACTTTTGGATATATAGCCCATGTAAGACAAGGCTTGTGACCGATCCTGAAATTCATTTTAAAAGAGTCAAATTGACATTTTCGTTGTAATTTTTTTTTTTTCTGTGAAGTTTCTGATTCTGAAAAATTTAGAATCCTTAGGAGACATAGTGAATTAAATGTGAAAAAAAATTCATATTTTGAAACATTATAATTTGTGATATATATCTCGTGGAAGTTGGGGTTGTTTACTAATCCTAAAATTAGTCTTAAACAAGACATTTTGATATTTTTGCTATAACTTTTTATCAGTGAAGGTTTAGACTGTGAAGTTTTTAGGAGTTTAAAAATTCACATTAGAGTACTACAGGGAGAAATTGAAAACTAAAAAAGGGTTCAAATTTTAGAGATATATCGGGACAAAGGTTAACCATCCATACATACTCTAAATTAAGGGCTTGAAAGGTACATAACTTACAATTGGCATAACTTTTGATTATAATATCCATTTTTTGTGATTCAAAATTTGTGATAAAGAGAAAAAAGAGGAGTATTATTATTTTTATCCCACATGGCTCCAAAATAGGTTTCAACACCAAATAAACCTCCAGAAACCTTACATAGGACGTCAGAAGAAAATGAAGATTTTGAAAACAAGTTATCTCAATTAAATAACCAAGTTGATGAAATGCGTGGTAGTATGTTGAAACTAGTGGATTTATCACTTTCTCAAGAATCCCTAAAAAACGAAATGAAAGATGAAATAAAAAAATAAAATGGATTAAAATAGGAAAGAGATGGAAAAAAAGATGAATGAAAATAGTGCACACATGGAAAATAAAATGGATAGGAAGATGGATGACATGAAAAATAAGATGGATGAAAATAAAGAAGATATACAAAAATCCATGAAGGAATTGCAAAATTTCATGTCTTCCATTATCTTGCATGATCTATATGAGAAACTCCCTTAAGGAGATCTCAAAATATAAGGAAATCATTAAAATAAGGAGAACATGGTTGTTAAGACTCCATCACATATGGGGAGTATTTTATCACATTTGGAGAACACAAATACTGAMTCTCAAAGTCATGATCATTCTTTACTCCAAGGTATACATAATCAAGACTGGATGTTAACACCAAGGAACCACTTCATTCCAAATATTGATATGAGGAAGCTTTATGGTAAAGATCCTATAACATGGATATTCTAGATGGAGCATTTATTTGATCTACACCAAATTCTAAGATTACAAAATGTACCTATTGCATCATTCTATTTAGAAAATTATCAAATTTTTTTGTATCAATGGCTTTGTGGAAGAAAAAATAATTCTATTATTTCTTGTTCTATTTGTACGGATGAATTGATATCACATTATGGGGATATTAAGAGCAATACATTCTTTATTCCATTGATAAATCTTTGGCAAAAAGGCCCAGTTACATAACACATTCAAGAATTCCAAAAGCTTAGTCTTAGGGTAAAGAACATTCTCGAGGATAATTTGTTAAATCTCTTTATGTGAACTTTAAAGGAGAACATTCAACATGAGGTGCGTCTCTTCCAACCTAAATCCATAGAGAAAGCTTTTAGTATGGCAAGAAAAGTGGAAAAAAATATGGATTCTAGAAGGGTGGCCACTAACAACTATAGAGAGCACCATATTCCCTCTTCTAATTGTTGGAAGATTGGTTGTTGTCATTGATATCAACCCTAGTCATGGGTTTTGGGCCACAAGATTGATGAAGGTATTTGGACATGAAGAAAAATTCACATGCAAATAAAACACCCATGGATGGATAATATACATCACGTTGTTTCTATTAGTATGTGGAATACCACGTGGATCCTCATGGTTGAGGAGAAATGGCTTTTTGAAGATGACAAAGTGAATTGAAGAACAAAGTACATGTAGGTCCTGAAGATAATTAAAGAAAATAATTACAAAATAAGAAAGTGTCAGGCCGGCCCTAGTGTTAAAAGGAAGTGACATAAATGGTATAAATAAATATCATTATACATTCATTTGATACAAAAGTCTAATTTCAGAGGAAATCGGAAGTAAATAAGGCTGGATTTCAAGGGAGGATGAATTCTTTTGGTGATGTGTTCTAAGGTATGTTATTTTCAGGTCATCTTACCATTTTCTCTATAACTTCTTTTCTAGAACGATTCAGATGGTGAAATTTCTATGGTATTGAGAAGACACATAAAGGTACCTGTGGTAAAAGTTTCATCTCTTGATTCTCTATAATTATGGAGATACACTCTGTGGAAGATAGGGTTTTTGACTCGTCCTGAAGCTAGTCAATAAACAGGTGTTCTGGGTAAAACAGTCATAACTTCTTCATAGAGAATTAAAATTAAGTGGGATAAATTGAATTGGAAAGAGTACGGACTATAGTTTCTTGTGTGCAATTTTCAGAATCTGATGTTAAATATTTAGCGCGGGGCATTCTGTACAAGTTCGGTCTCTTGAATAAACCAGAATTGAACAAGGTCTACCATTCTCTCTATAAATTTTTTTTGGGGAGGATTCAAGGAGTGAAACTTGGAGAAGTTTCAGAGAATAAATTGAGTAATATTATCTACAAGATCAAATTATTCCAAGAATTGAAGAATTGCAGAAATTGAAGAATTGCAGAAATTGAAGAAGTCTCAGGAAGCATTATCAGGTTCTATGTGATGGTTGGTTGATGGTGATGATTTAATGTAAAGTTTTATTATCTCTCATATATTCTTGGGTGGAATGAAGGGGAAAGGATGGAGAGTTAAAATATCTCTTGATATTGGAGGATTGTATCTTCATCTTGGATGTTTATCCCTCCCTTTACATTTGGAAGATGTAGCTACCTTTGGAAGTCATTACTTCCCTTGAATAATAACTATTGATTATTTCTCATATATTGGGCATGGTGTATTGTGGTGTATTGGTGTAACTCTTATGCTATTGTTCATTTCTCATTGGATATAATTGAATGGTTTAAGTATAAGTTGAAAAATGTTTTAAATTGTACTTGATACTGATTCACCCCCCTCTCAGTATCAACACTAATCCCACTCAACCTACAAGGTTGACACCTTATAAAATGGATGAAAGAAGAGAAAAGGGACTATGTTTCAATTGTGACAGCAAGTACAGTAAGGGTCATAAATGCGATGAGAAGAAACTATTCTACATAGACCGTGAAGAGGAAGAAGATCAATAATTGGAACCATCACAAGATCTAGATATTGAAGATACTACTCCAACAATATTGCCATGAATTGAATGATATCGTTACTCCACAAACCCTGAAGATACAATGATTCATAAAAAATAAAAGGGTAACAACATTGATTGTTTCTAGTAGTACACATAACTTCATCAATTACAAATTAACAAAGGTTATCAATTGCTTTGTATATCCAACACCATATTTTCAAGTAATGATTGTAGATGGAGGTACCATAAATTGTTCTGGGAAGTGCCATAGTATTAAACTCAATATGAAGGAGTAATTTTTGGATAGTTCCATGATTTCCATCCAAATGGGTGGTGTTGATGTTGTATTAGGGGTCCAATTGTTACAATCATTGGGAACAATGGACTTTAATTTTCAATATCTTTTCATGTGATTTTCCTCAAAAGGAAAGAAAATTGAACTTAGAGGTATCCTAGTGAAAATATCTAAAGTGATAATCTCTAATAGCATGACAAAATTACTCAAAAAGGGACATTGTGGTATAATTGCACAATTATGCTCACTAGATGTTCAAACATCTATATCCTCTACTATAATGGATCTTCAAATGGTTATCAACAACCTTTCCAATGTATTTGGAGAGATACCTAAGGGTGTTCCACCAGCTCGAGATCATGATCATGTCATTTGTTTGCAACCTGGAAGTGCACCACCTAACATTAGGCCTTATAGGAATCCATATGCACAAAAGAGTGAGATTGAGCATATGAGCCAAAAAATGTTAGAGGTCGACATCATTCAACCTAGCCAAAGTCTTTTCTATTCACCAGTGGTGATGGTTACAAAAAAGGATGCTTCATGGCATACGTGTCTAGATTATAGACAACTCAAAAAAATGACCATCAAATCCAAGTTTCTTATTCATGTCATTGATGAACTATTAGATTAATTGCATGGATCATAACACTTAAGATTTGCAATACAAATTCTCTACTAGAACTGATCAACCTTTTGTCTTGGTTAACACTTACCAGATTAACAACTCCTTAAACTCATCTTGATCATGTTTGATGTCCACTTTCACTTCCATTTTAAACAAAGATTGTGAAGGAGTGATGGTACTAGATCTTGTTTTCTCTTTCTTTGGCTCTTTCTTCGACTCCTTTTTTGAATCTTCATTATCTCTTGATTTCTCATCCTATCCAAATTTTGAGTTAGAGGCACCAACTTCCATGAAAGTTCCAACCTTTTTCACTAAAGCTACAATGAGGAGTGCCATGTGGTGAGATATACCAACAACATGTTCTTTCATCCTCACAAATCACTCATTTGTTGTGTCTTAGGGGTTGTTATGAATGGACTTATCCTCCATGGCTAGGGTTTTGTGACTTCCTTCTTAAGCCAATTTATGGATCTTGCAACTTCCCACAAAAACCCTAAATAAAAATGCTCTAATACCAATATCATTTGTAAGTTGTTGTGGATATTACACCAAAACAGTTCATCACAATAGATCTTGCAATATTCTAAAATATTTTACTACTTAATTTATTTCCTTAGACCTCAAAGTTATTATTTCTAGCTTCGTGCTCAAATTTATGGAAATAATTAAAGAACAAGAAAATGAACACACCATCCACACAAATGAACACAAGATGTGACCCTGGAAACCCGATATAGGAGAAAAACGAGCTAGAGGGTGAGACCTATTCTCTACTCTCTTTTCTTCAATTATTAAATGTAAGTACAGACAAATGGACACTCTCTATGGAGTTTCGTTTAACATTGTTTCCTAAATGGTTGTTACAAAATATTCTACCTCCTATTTTATGCTCTCAAATCCCACTCCTAGATGCTTTGCTCAAGTATGGAACAAGTATAATAGTAAAATAATGGAATCCCTTCTCTTCTTAGTGTCCTAGTATTTAACATGGCTTGATATCCATCTAGGGTTAGGGTTAGGGTTTTTTTTCATTCCTTAACCCTCAATTAATGTTAGGGTTTTGGACCCTATAGAATCTTCGTAGAAGTACACACATGACTAGTCCCACATTTGTGAGTAATGGGGGTTGACATGGCATTCATTGGGTACCATGGTGGTCAATAGGGTAGGTCAACTTGTGGGAAGCATAAATTCCTCATACAAACTCCAATAGAGGTGATTTCAAACCATTGGAAAGATCTTAGTGTGTAGAATAGTGTCGAGGGGATAAGGATTATGCTTGCGAAGTTTTGACCCAAAAAATGCCATTTGATGCCTCAAATTAGCTTTGGAAGGTTTTGGATCCCAAATATCCCAATTGGGAATTGCCACAAAAATGGGCTCGACAAGCCAATTCCTCCAAGTTTTCCACCTATAAAGTACCAATATAGATGGAAAATTATATAATGATCCGTTCCAAATCATAACCTATACATAGTTTCATATGCAATCAAATCTCCATATCATAGATGTCACTATATATATATATATATATATATATATATATATATATATATATATATATATATATATATATATATATATATATATATTAGTTGGGAAGCACAATATATTTTACAGTGGAAACAATATGTACAAATTTTATGTAACTTTAATGCTAACATGGCTTTGATCTTTTGCAAAGAATCTCTGAGGGTTTGCTATTTCGGGTCTATGTCTAGAATTGATTAAAACATTTATTCATTTACTATTTCTATGGATGACTTGAATATCAAATTCGCCATGAAGATAGATCAACCCACATGTAATTCCAACTATGATTTTCATGTATTTGTTTCTAGTCAATTAAATGCATTGTGTTGCATGGTTTAGTCAATTAAATGACATTGTGTTGCATGGTTCCACTTTAATAAAGGACGAGAGATTTGAACTTTTCTATCTCTTATTCAAAGATAATTTTTTATCTAATAATTATGGAATAATTTCCAAATGCATAATCATTTTGTTGTTAAATATCACATTTTCTTATCTCACTTTTTTTTTTCTAATCGGAAAATTTCTCGATTATATTAAAAAATATAATGTGTTCTCTGGACAGAGAAATTACAAAACACTGCTGAGGATACAAATATTTGTCTGATGTTGATTTCGCCAATAGTGGTCTCTCGACTAGAAAATGGAGAAAGATCATGAAATGAGAAAGGTCTAGAAATAAAAAAAAATTGCCATATCTAGCTGGCAAAATTCTTCAAAATATGTGAAATATATGGAGAATAAAACAAAAATCTGGAGTAGCCTGTAATCAATGATACCAAGATTGATTGCTAAGATGAGTAAAGCAGAACTTAAAATAAAGATAGGAGATGAGGAGGGCCCTTATGGCCATCTAACCAGAGATTTTAGGTTAAAATGCCCTCTTTGTTTTTGTAGAGGGCATTTTCTTATCTCACTTGAAGATAAAGATAATCTCTAAATGTATGACCATTTTGTTGTTAAATATCACATTTTCTTGTTTCACTTGAACATAAAGGAACAAATTTAAACCATACACACCATTTTGTTGTTAAATATCACATTTTCTTCTCTCACTTGAAGATAAAGAAATAAATTAAAATCATACACATTTGCTATACAAAACAAATGTTTATTATCATTTAATTATAAAATAATTTTCATATTAAAAAAAATAAATATATCTTTTATCAAACTAATACATATTTTAAACTTAAAATAATTTTAATAATATTAACTATTTTATTTATAAATCATAAATATTATCCTATGTTGGACGGGGACCCGTCCCCCCCCCTAAAAAACCCGCGTACTGGACTTGGGGACCCTTAGGAAACTTACCCAAATTGTTGGGGACTCCATTGGGGACTTGGGGACTTGTTGGCCATCCCCAAGACGTTTTGAACAGATTTCAGGGACGCTCCATACAAATTTTGAGGATGTTCTAGGAAGATTTCAAGGATTTTTTTGACAGATTTTGGGGATATTCCGGGCATATATCTTCAGTCTTGAAAATCATGGAAATTGATGATTGGAGAATAAATCATTTTTCCCATCCATTATTTTTGTATTTCATTGAATCTAAATTTGTTGTAAAATTCGTAGCTCGAAACATGGGTTTTGCATGATGGGTTTTGATTTGGGTTTTTGGTGATTTAAATATTGTATTTTCAGCAACAAGGTTACAACAAACAAAGTTTCGATGTCAAAAAAACAAGAAATGCAACATTTCAAAGGGTTGATCCTTATGGTTACTGTTGTGGTTCTTCTCATTTTTCTGGTCATCTTAGCTTTTACATATTCTACATGGGTTTCCAAGTGTCATTCAATTATAGTGCTTCTACCATTCCAACCTCAAGCATTGTGGAAACAATCAGATAGTAGTGACTTCAATTGGGTACTAAATGTTTGAATAAATTCCTATTCAATCACCTTCTTAATATGAAATATGAATCTAATCTCTTTACAGAACCAAAGTGTTTTATAGTGGTTTTCAACACAACCATAAAAATATGCAAAACCTATTGACAAGGGAATTCCTTTTATGTTTTAACATAATTGTCATTAACAAGAAAAACTGCTATAGAGACATTTCTCACTTAAGTTTCCTAAAGCTAATCTGCATTTTTCTCTTGTCTAACAACGAATAATGAAATGTCACTCCGCTCTTTTTTAAATTGCTCGAGCTTTTTCAGTATTGACAAGTGTAAGGGCCATGCATAATATTGTATAGTATAGCTTGTTATGCTTACAAGCTTGAAGCAACTACAAATGTTTATGGTGAAATTTAATATTTTTTAATATATATATATATATATTGTTGTCGTCCCCAACCCGCCGAAATTTGGGGGTGCCCTCTAGCTTTTCCGGGGACGCGTCTCCACCGTTCCCCCATCCCGAAAACCAATGCAACATAGATATTATCTAACTTTAAATTAAAATAATTTTATAATAATAATAATAATTTATTTTTAAAATCACAATTTAATTTGACATCACATCAAAACCCATCTTCACATCAAAACCCAACCCATGTTAACATCAAAACCCAAGTTATTCGTATATTCAATATGGTAAAGACTAAAACCAATTTTTCATATATTCAATATGGTAAAGACTAAAACCACTTAATGCTTATATTCTATATCAATGTGAAAAGATACCTAGATTTGTCTAAGAACAATTACCATATCTCTCGGAGCATCGAGTCGTTGATATGTCTGTGTCTCATATTTTTGGGTAATTTGGGAAAACATGGGAAAACTCCAAAGATGAATACATTTTCTTTCTCCGTCAACTATCCTCGTAAGGTGTACTCAGGGGCCATGTAACCTCTGCGCTATGTCATATGCAATCAAAATTACATGATCTGTGTTTAGATATATGAGTTGTAATTGTTTCATGTACCGTAATTTATTAAATGAATTAGTTGGGATCCTCAAGAGATGGATCAACAGAGAAAATTCTTACAAATTTTCTGCAACTCTAGTGCTAACGTGGCTTTGATCTTCTGTAAAGAATCTGGCTAACCCAAAGTCTGCTATTTTGGGTTTGAGTTTATCATCGAGTAAAATATTGCTTTCTTTAATGTCTCTGTGGATGTCCCGAATAGCAGATTCCTCATGAAGATAGGCTAGACCACGTGTAGTTTCAACTATGATTTCATACCTCCCTTTTCAGTCAAGTAAATGACGCTTTGTTGCATCTACAGTGCATCACAGATCGTAAATACATTAGATGCAAGCTATATATATATA
>JZKD02S0307700.1:179589-221469 GCA_000966675.3 Picea glauca
TAGTAATCCTGATACACAAAAGATAAATTTCCCCTATTAGTTGAATGTCTACCTAATAATCATGTATGGAATGTGTAAGAGCTATGGATAATTAACAATTATGCTTAACACCCTTGATCTATCAAGGTAGCTTAAAAACCATTTTCGATTTTTATCTTTGAGGATCCTTGGCATCGTTCCACTGAAAACTAGGAACATCTCAAGGACTAGCAGGTAGAATGGTCTTGGATATGGAAATGAGTGTAAGTCCATAATGAAGACTTGGTGCTACCACATGAAAGAGCCAAACATTATGAAAAATAATTTCATACTTGATAGATGATGGATGTTGAAGTTGGAAATATCAAGAAGAAGGCCACTATTATGACATTGGAACCCTTTAATTTGCACGAGTTATTGTCTACAAACTACCAGTGGATGTATGGTAGTAATTTGGCACTTTCCTTGCATGTGAAAACCTTGGCAAATGATGGATCACTCGAGGGACTGTCTAGTAGAGAATGGGATTCCTAAGCCTAGAGGTTGAGTATAGAAAGGAAGAGGAAACTTAAGAATGCATGTGGATGGAATCATGAGGGTGTGTTGAAGGTTGAATTCTTTTCCATGGAATCTTGGTGAAGCGCAAAAATATCCATACAAATAAGTATTGGATTATGATTGCAAACTTATTTTTTAATACATGATTACATTTGGAGCTAAGAACTCCTATGGATAAGATCATTGTTGCATGATAACACCTATAAATAATATGTTTTCATGATAGCTTCTATAGAAATAGTTGAAGAACAAAGTCATGAATTGAGTACCTAGAAAAAAGAGCACTAGAAGAAAAAAAGGCTTAAAAGCAAAGGCATAGGACAAGTAAAGTCCAGTGGACTTGTCACATCTTGGAAGAAGCAAAGTGGGAGATGGAAATTGTGTTGCAGAAGATACACCCATAGCTATTTTGAAAAATAAATTGTAGATTCTATTTTTGTAGTTGGATTTCCTGGAGCCATAACTCTAAGTTCCTTCCTAGCCTATACTGGAGCCTTGGGAGGGAAGTGTAGAGAAGAGGGTACACTTCCTTGGGTTGTGTAGGAAGAGGGGAATGAGATATTGTTGGTTGGAATTGCTACTAGAGTTAGTAAACTATGAATTTGCAATTTGTGTTGGAGGCTTAGAAAGGAAGTGGGACAGCCCAAGGGACTGTGGAGCAAAGAAGGGGGTTCCTTTTTCACTCGTTAAAATGTTTGAAAGGGTGTCTTTCGAGTGATAGTTTATCTCTTTTTCGGCCTCACGAGACTAAAATTACAAAAAATGACAACATTGGAGTCACCTTTAAGTTCTTTTCAGACTCTCTAAACATGAAAAGATTGTCGAGCGACCTTGTTCTCTTCACGCTCATTAAAGTATTTGAAGAAAACATCTATTGAGCGATATTTTATCTCTTTTTCAGTCTCATCAAACTACTTTACAAAAAAGGAACTGAGAGAGTTCTCTTTTAAGTGTTTTTCTAGAAACTATAATCATGAAAAAACTTCGAGTTTTCTATCTTTGGACTCGTTAAAACAAACATCGACAAGCCCATACGAGATCGAACCCTTACTTCTTCCAGTTCGTTAAACAAAGGAAGAGGAAATTACTGAAGGTGAGTTATATCGAGCATGTCTTACCCTCCTCGAGCTCGTTAAATTAAAAAGAGGTACTCGTCTATCTGGATGGGGGAAAAATTGAAGGAAGCAAGCCAAGCAGTTTTTGAGAACATTACCAATAACCCTTAGAGTCTCCCTTGAACACAACACTTTGTATTTGCGCACATCTTAATCCGCTGAACCTTTGAACTGAACCAATCCTATGAGTTTTTCTTACTCCTTTGGGTCACCCGATGAAAGTCATAGTATCCATTGCATCATCGTGTTTTGTTCCATGTCATGTTTCTGCTATTGTGCCTTAGTGTTCAAGGGAAGTATCTGCCTCAAGAGTCAGCCATCCCAAATATCTTGTTTCAATACCCGTGTCAGTCCTTGTTAATTTGATCTACCAATTACATCTCTATGTATGTTTTGTGTCCTTGATGGGGGATATATCAAGGCCCTCCTTAGACAAGTCTATTCCTGTCGACTTAAACACATTATCCAGGAACTAGACTTAGAAACCAGTTAGTACTTTGGGACCTGCATGCCTCAATGGAAATCCTCCTCACATTCAACAGTGGGTTTACATCATTGACCTCTTATCAAATCATTCCATGGATGTTCGACTTCAACTCATCTATTTACATTCGTTAGAATGTACTAGGGTACCTTGGGAATCATTGACATCAATGGTGATCTCCCTCGTGCTTGTTAACAGTTTACATCATTGACCAGTAATCAAGTGGTTTCTTCCATGTTCGACATCAGGAAATATATTCACATGGTTAGATTCATACTACATCGGGATCGATAAGAAGACCCTAGGTTGAGTGATCACTCTGATATGTACTTTTCCTAGGTTGCGATGGAGTTTCTCTTGAACAATGACACATATACTTTCACATAGATCCACTTTGTATTAGTTGTGGCTATGTCTTGTCATCTTGTAGATCCACTATGTATTCTTCATGGCTATGATCAGTTCAAGTCATAGGAGTACATATCCACACTATATCCTCGATGGCTATCCCTTTTATCAATATAATTATGGATTCGCAGTGTATTTTATGGTGGCCATATCTTGCAAGTCTTTATCACCCAATCATAGGTATGTCTGCCTTGGGTTTGAAACATGTCATAATATTTTTTGGATGTTTGTGTGCAACTTCTACCAGGTTCTCTGAGTCCACACCCTTTCTTTAAAGATTTGTAAAGTGTTTCAACCATCATTCTCTCTTCTGACCTCACATTTTAGGGGGGCATTCTGTTACACATGAAATCTGCACACCTAGGTACCTCGCCCTAAGTTTCGTAAAGTATCGTATAAGTGTCACATACACCTTGACACCATGGAATAACCTATGTCACAATCCCTAGTCAATGTGGAGGAGGGATATATTACATGAAGGCCAAAACACCAAGTACACATGAATTATTATTAATATTCATGGAAAAGAAATTGATTAAGTGAGAGAATCAAGTGCACATGAATTATTATTAATATTCATGAAAAAGAAAGTAATTAAGTGTGAGAATCCACCTCACATTTGGTTTCCTATTTTTTAGGGAAGGTGGAGGATCTCATGGATGGTTGAAATATTTCCTCCTTAAAATCCTTAAAAGATATTTCCTCCCCAAAATCCTTAAGAGATATTTTCTCCCTAAATATCTTAGAGATCCCTTTCTTAGTGGATTTGATGAGAGATTCTGTCCATGGTGGTTAAGTCTCCAAATATTATATAATGAGGGATTTCCATGGAGGAGGGGGAATGGAGATTGAGAGTATACCAAACTTATGATATCATGAGTGGTATGTCATTTGGAGAATCAACATTTTGTGTGTGGACTGTTTAAGAAAGGGTTTGGACAAGGGGAACTTGATGAAGCTGTTGCAATCACACCTATGGTTGTAAGTTTTTTTCATTATTGTTCTCATTAATATAATATGCTTGGCCTGTTTCTTTCAATTCTGTGTTTGATCTCACATGAATTTGTCTCTAATAGATAGACCTATTTCAAACTAATCTCAGTAGAGTAGGAAGTTGGTTGTATCTTTGTTTGTCTACAGGCCTTATCGAGGAGTTTAGGATTGGAGCTCAACTCGGACTGTGTATGGAAAAACACCGGTAAAAGGTACTTCTTTTCTCCTTCCTCCTCACACATTAGTTTATCTAGATATAAAAGGAAGTCAGTGTCCACAATAAGCATCTTCTGTCTTAAGAGTTAAGAGTCTAGCTCTCAAGAGGAGATCTACCTGTCCGCAAGGAGATTTTCCTACAACAGTATGCACACCTATATGGCTCATCTAGCCAAGCTAACAATCTCCAAATCTCAATCCAATCCAAGCTCCAAAATCAAAAGCTCAAAATATAATCTCATCCAAGCCAACTTTCTCCATGAGAGATCCTCTCCTTTTATAAGCTGAAGAGGATAAGGTGAGGAGGTTAGGATGATCCCACCAAATCATGAAAGTGAGTAAGATCCAAACCATTCAGATGCCACCTCACCATGGAAGTTTATCCTTCTATAAGCATCAAGAAGATGCTCGTTTTTCCCACATATGAGCATTCTCGCACCCTGCTTATAGAGCAACTTGCGAACCTCTCGTAACCCAACTATGGTGCAAAATGTGAGAATCGGGCATTCTCGCACCCTAGCCATAATGTAACATGCAAAAATCATATTTAATAGGGTTTTCATAAAGGAAAATGAAACTTCTTTTCTCAGGAAAAGTTATTCTCTCTTCTTCCTTCAGGAACTCAGGCCACTGAACCCTCTGAAGGAAATAGATAGGTTTACATCATTAATGGTCATAGGGATGATGAAAATAATGTGTAACGAACACTAATTGATCTCCCTAGATCCACCTAGATCTAGAACAAAAACACTAGAACATGATGCTTTCCTTAAGTTTTAGATATTGAATTTACTAACTAACGAGGGATAGGTGACATACCATTTAAACGCCACTTCCTCTCTCCATAGCCATCCTAGCTCCATTCCAACGCTCATACAATGATGAACCTGCAAAAGAACGCAACCAACCAAAGTGATAATAATAGCATAAACTCAATATAAACGTGTGTATGTGATCAAGGAATCATACAATAAAACACAACAAGCTTTATAGGAAGAATCATATTACTGTATCATATTAAATGTGAAAGAGAGATTAAAACCATGGCCTTGATGTCGTAAGGTCCTTTCCAATTGTCCTTTGTTCCCCACACACTTCCACTCCAAGAATTCTGAGAGCATAGATTTGATAATATTCATAATCTATCTTGACAAAATGGCTCATCTAGCCAAGCTAACAATCTCCAAAGCTCAATCCAATCCAAGCTAATCCCAAAGGATAATCTCTTCCAAGCCAACTTTCTCCATGAGAGCTCCTCTCCTTTTATAAGTTGAAGAGGATAAAGTGAGGAGGTTCCACTAAATCATGAAAGCGAGTAAGATCCAAACCATTCAGATGCCACCTCACCATGGAAGTTTCTCCTTCTAGAGGCATCGAGAAGAAGCTCGTTTTTCCCATGTATGAGCATTCTCGCACCCTGCTTATAGAGAAACCTGCGAACCTCTCATAACCCAGCTATGGTGTAGTCTACGAGAATCAGGCATTCTCGCACCCTAGCCATAGTGCAACATGCGAAAATCATCTTTAATAGGGTTTTCATAAAGGAAAATGTAACTTCTTTTCTCGGGAAAAGTTCTTATCCCTTCTTTCTTCAGGAACTTAGGCCACTGACCCCTCTGAAGATAACATATAGGTTTACATCATTAACAGTCATAGGGATGACGAAAATAATGTGTAACACTAGGGTAAAATAATGAATGATTATGTGTAAGGGAGGTGCACATGTAATGTATCTAATATAGATAAATATTACAAGTCTTTCTATGAAGAAAATATGTTGAGCATACCACATGGCAATCTTACCTTACTTCATAAAAACACAGATCAGGTCATCATAATCAATCACTGTGTGCTTGTGTGGACCATAATGACTGTGCACTTGTACCTTCTCCATGTTCAGCCATGTGGATGTCTAGGTGGAAGTATATGTGTCCATGTGTCATCTTTTTCATCGTCCCCTTTGGTTTTGTCATCATCCAACTAAGTGAGAAGCCGATGCATGACCAGGTGGTTTCTGGGATACCATTGGTGGTATCGCATGCTTAAGAAAGTGGTTTTCCCATAGTCTAGAGTGATGTGAAACCAATGTAAAACAACCATGTAACATATCTCAAAACCTCCTTCACATCCTCAAGTCTCGTTAAAGAACATGTAATTTGTCGATGCAATATGCATTGTCAACCATAGATCCTTGGAGTGAATAAGCGGTATAATCATGAAAATCAATCTTATTCCCTTTGGTGGCACGCATTGAAATGTAAAACTTATCCCCCAATCATAGCACTTGGTCACTGGTATAAGCCCCCTGTTGGCACACGATACTGTTTATATGCATTTTAAGCCCCTTGTGTCTCGTGGTAATCACCTTTTCATTATTTAATCCTTGCTTCTTCAAATTAAGGCCTTTCCCCTCAAATTAATCACTTCTAACGTAATATTTTCTTGTCCAACAGGTCTAAGGTAGTTCCCTTACTCGATAAAAACATAGATCATGGTTATAATTATCCATAATTACATAGTTCCCATAAACAAAATTGACCCTGTACTAACATTGGCTCCAACGGGGACAACAAATCCCTGTGATATGTTGATCCAGATTATTTTTGGAACAAAATGAAAGAAGAGATATTACAATGAAATACACATAAAAATTTCCAAAAACAGAGAAATATTGCAATATATGATTTCTATTAATGAAAGAAATGTATGCAGACTGTAAAAATACGAAGTGTAAGACTCGCTAGAATGGTGGCAACTTTATCTTTGAGAAGAGATGTGATGGCTACGCTTATTCGCCAAAAGATCATTACAATGAGGCTCTGAAGGCCTTTCTATGATAAACATGAATGAGAAAACCCTAGACATCCAAAAACCTAACCCTAGGAGATGAAGCACCAAAAGTCATGTGGGTCCTATTGAGGTAAGTTAGTACATTAACTTCCTGAGGTTGTAACTTTTGCATACGATCTCCGTTTTAGGTGTGTGATAGACCTTTGGAAAGGTTTTTTGAGAACTACGCATTATGTCATCAAACTCTGACTCTGTCTACAGTTTAACTATGGCAAGCCAAAAAAACATTATTTAGAGCCCTAAAACAACCCTGGAAGTACAAGAAGATGTACTGACATGAAATATTCCAAAATAAGCCAGTTGGAATAGGTGGGCAGCCATCAATATTCACATGGATTCTATGTAGGGATTCAGGACAACCCTATAAGTGAATAACCCACAATTACAAAGAAATGTCCCCATTACAGAAAAACATGTTGAACTCAAAAATGTCAAGATGAGCCAGTTGGAATTTGGAACAGGTGGGTGGCCACCAATATCCACCTGGATAAATCCTTCCCCCTTAGGAAGCAATGGTCTCCATTGTGTTGAGTTCCCGGGGAAGAGGGGAAATCATTTTATGAATCTAAATCTTGGTGAGTTGTGTGTCTTGTTGGAGAAGTTGCGTTGCTTGGTCTATGAAAGGTTGTCACGAACCTGTTGTTGGAGGGGTTGAATCTGTTCCACCAACCTGTTATCTCTGGGATTGACAGGGCATTGTGTATGCACCATTGTAGGTGAAGAAACAATATCTTCTTTCTCTTCTACAATTTTCTTCTGTAGAATAGAAGGTTTTGAGGCTACAGTGGTTGTAGTGGAATTATGTGCATCCTTTGAAAATAATGTGAAGAGGATGAATTTTGCAGTATGAGAGATTACCTTGTGGAAGTATTTTGGTGGAAGAGTAGTCGAAACTACGTTTGGTCTCCTGTAGAGCTGACCCCCAGAGTAATAATGACACTATGGGGTCGAGACTCATACACAACATGATGTTTCCACATATATGGTTGGCCCAAAACAACATCACAGACATCAAGAGGGGAAACATCACACAATACCTCATCCTTGAAGGTCTGGATGTCACAGGACAGGTGACACTATTGGATGACACAAATATATCATCCCTGGTGAAGCCACCCGATGTTGTATGGCTGTGGGTGTCATGTTGTCGACAACCCCAACTGTTTGATGACCTTAGCTGAGATGAGGTTCTTCTAGCTGCCACTATCAACAATGAAATGCAACAAGGTCCCCTTCACCCACATCTATGAATGGAAGATGTGCTCCTCCTCTTCAGGATCTACTGGTTCTTCTGGTTGACTTGTTGTGGCCACGACATTAGCAGCGGGGTTTGCGTCGATGATCTATCTATTTTCAATATTTTATGGATCAAATATTGAATCAGGGTTTGGCTCCTTGTCTTTGAACTCAACCACCAATGACTGTTTTGAGGGACATTCATCGGTGTTGTGCCATGGGATTTTATAGAAGTCACACCACTTCCTAGTGTCATTCTTCATCTTTCCTTTACCCTTATTTTCTCATTTCTTGGACTGATTTTCTAGAGGTTGTTGGTTAGGGCCATCTTTACCATGCTTTGGTTGTTGGGTGTTTGTAGACCCGAACTACCATTTGTTTTGGTGCCTAAATTTCTGCTCGATTTTGACAACATATTGATAGGCAACTCCCAATGATGAGATGGTTAGGAAATCCATTTTAGTTTGGATGTACCTATGTAGAGCTCCATGGTATTTCAGAACCATATGCCACTCAAAGTCTTTGATACGCAGCTTGGTGCGCAAGTTATGGAAAGTATTTGTGAACTCATACATTGTTTGGCTCTTCTCTTGCCACAGTGTGGTCCATCTCATGTACTGGTCTTCATAGTTATCAACAGGGTAGTATTGTTCCTTGAACACATCCACAAAAAAATTCCAAGTGGGCTTGACCCCATATATTCCATATTTCTCCGTGGAACTTTTCTCCCAGTAAGTTTCCCCCCAATGTTTGACATGGGGGAGAGCCTTGAGGAGTGTGAAGGTGATATTTTCCCTGTTATAAAAATTGTGAATAGAGAAATAACCTTCTAGTAGATTTAACCATTTTTCTAAGACATCCACATCTATTTGACCTTCAAATACGAGAATATAAAAATTAACTTGTACCTTGAAGGGAGAGGTTCTTCCAAAGCGGTCACTTGATGATGATGAGCCTGTTGCTATCGGTAGGTGTTGAAGGATGTGGGAAAAATTCTCCATCAGTTCGTCCCTTTGTCGTGCAAGATATTGCTCAAGAAACATGTTAATAGAATCTTTTGCTCCGATGTTTTCTTTTCTGCTGCCATAGAGGGTTTCTTGGGAACGTGCAAGAGCAATTTTCCTCAAGAGAGACAAGCTCAAGACTCAACTTGCTATACTCGAACCTTGTCTAGGACATGCACTAAAAAATGATCAAGAACATCCTAGTCTAATACCACTGATCTGGATTATATTCGAAACAAAATGAAAGTAGAGATATTACGATGAAATACACATAAAAATTGCTAGAAATAGAGAAATACAACAATACATGATTTCTATTAATGAAAGAAATGTACAAAGACTATAAAAATACAGAGTGTAAGACTTACTAGAATGGTGAAAGATTTATCTCTGAGAAGAGATGTGACAGCTACACTCATTTGCCAAAAGATCATTACAATGAGGCTCTGAAGGCCTTTTAATGATAAACATGAATGCCAAAACCCTAGACATCCAAAAACCTAACCCTAGGAGATGAAGCACCAAAAGTCATGCGGGTCCCATTGGGGTAAGTTAGTACATTAACATCCCATGGTCGTAACTTTTGCATACAATCTTTGTTTTAGGCATGTGTTATTTTGTTGGAAAGGTCTTTTCAAGAAATACACATTATGCCATCAAACTCTAACATCTATAGTTTGACTATGGCAAGCCAAGAAAAAATTATTTAGAGTCTCAAAATGACCCTGGAAGTACATGAAGATGTACTGATATGAAGTCTTCCAAAATAAGCCAGTTGGAATAGGTGGGCAACCATCAATATACACCTAGATGTTGTGCAGGTCTTTAGGACAACCCCAACTGTTTGACGACCTTAGTTGAGATGAGGTTCTTCTAGCTACCTCTATCAACAATGAAATGCAATGAGGTCCCCTTCACCCACATCTGTGAATGGAAGATGCACTCCCCCTCTTCAGTATCTACTGTTTCTTCTGGTTGAATTGTTGTGTTCGCAACAATAACAGTGGGGTTTGCGTCGATGATCTCTCTATTTTCAATATTTTCTGGATCAGATACTGAATCAGGGTTTGGCTCCTTGTCTTTCACCTCAACCACCAATGACTATTTTGAGGGACATTCATCGGTGTTGTGCCATGGGATTTTGTGGAAGTCCCACCACTTCCCAATGTCATTCTTCATCTTTCCTTTACCCTTATTTTCTCATTTCTTGGACTGATTTTATAGAGGTTGTTGGTTAGGGTTGTCTTTACCATGCTTTGGTTGTTGCGGATTTGCAAACCCGAACTCCCATTTGTTTTGGTTCCTAAATTTCTTCTCGATTTTGACAACATATCGATAGGAAACTCCCAATTATGAGATGTTCAGGAAATCCATTTTAGTTTGGATGTACCTATGCAGAGCTCCATGGTATTTCAAAACCATATGCCACTCAGATTCTTTGATACATAGCTTGGTGCGCAAGTTATGGAAAGTATTTTTGAACTCATACAATGTTTGTCTCTTCTCTTGCCACAGTGTGGTCCATCTCATGTACTGGTCTTCAAAGTTATCAACAGGGTAGTATTATTCCTTGACCATATCCACAAAACAATTCCAAGTGGGCTCGACCCCATATATTCCATATTCCTCTGTGAAACTTTTCTCCTAGTAAGTTTCCCCCCAATGTTTGACATGGGGGAGATCCTTGAGGAGTGCAAAGGTGATATTTTCCCTGTTATAAAAATTGTGAAGAGAGAAATAACCTTCTAGTATATTTAACCATTTTTCTAAGACATCCACATCTATCTAACCTTCAAATATGAGAATATAAAAATTAACTTGTACCTTGAAGGAAGAGGTTCCTCCAAAGCGGTCGCTTGATGATGATGATCCTATTGCTATCGACATGTGTTGAAGGACATGGGAAAATTTCTCCATCATTTCGTCCCTTTGTTGCACGAGATATTTCTGAAGCAACAGGTTAATATAATCTTTTGCTCGTTCATTTTCTTTTCTGCCACCATAGAGGGTTTCTTGGGCATGCAAGAACGATTTTCCTCAAGAGAGACAAGCTCAAGACCCAACTTGCTATACTCAAACCTTGTCTAGGACATGCACGAAAAAATGATCAAGAACATCCTGGTCGAATACCATTGATCTGGATTATATTTGAAACAAAATGAAAGCAAAGATATTACGATGAAATACACATAAAAAATTGCTAGAAATAGAGAAATACAACAATACATGATTTTTATTAATAAAAGAAATGTACAGAGACTATAAAAATATAGAGTGTAAGACTTACTAGAATGGTGAAAGCTTTATCTTTGAGAAGAGATGTGATAGCTACGCTCATTTGCCAAAAGATTATTACAATGAGGATCTAAAGGCCTTTTAATGATAAACATGAATGCTAAAACTCTAGACATCCAAAAACCTAACCCTAGGAGATGAAGCACCAAAATTCATGTGGGTCCCATTGGGGTAAGTTAGTACATTAACATCCCGTGGTCGTAACTTTTGCATATGATATTTGTTTTAGGTGTGTGTTATCCTATTGGAAAGGTCTTTTCGAGAAATACACATTATGTCATCAAACTCTAACTTCATCTATAGTTTGACTATGGAAAGCCAAGAAAAAATTATTTAGAGCCCCAAAACGACCCTGGAAGTACATGAAGATGTACTAACATGAAATCTTCCAAAATTAGCCAGTTGGAATAGGTGGGCAGTCATCAATATCCACCTGGATGTTGTGAAGGTCTTTAGGACAACCCCATAAGTACAAAACCCACAATTACAAAGAAATGTGCCCATTAAAGAAAAACATGCCGAACTAAAAAATGTCAAGATGAGCTAGTTGGAATTTTGAACAGGTGGGTGGCCACCAATATCCACCTGGATCATATGTTGAGAATTATAGACTACTTTCCTTATCCATTGGGATATGGAGTTTGAGATTAAAATCTGTAATGCATATTTTCTTCTGTGAAATGATAGATCGTCCCCCATGTTCAACAACTTAACATAATGACCCCAAATTTGTTTGAAAAACATTTGAAATTACAAAATTTAGATAATAAAATGAATTTGCAGTACAAACTAAAGAAAGAAAATTAAACTAATATTGTACAAGGAGGATACACTTAGAGTTTAACATTGCAAAATATGCTTGAGAAACCTCTCATTGACAAGAGCTCCCAATACATCACCATCAAGATGTGATAACTCATAAGTGTTGTTGTCCTAGACTGCAGTATTCTGAAAAGGTCCCATATAGAGGTTATCGAAATTTTCATTCTTTCCTTTGGAATCCCTTCTTGCATCCCACTTTAACACTAGATCTCCAATAGTTAAATTTATTTCCTTAGCTCTCTTATCAAAGATATTCTTCATCATTTTTTGATGTTCTTGATACTTGAATAATACATATTCTCTCTTTTGATGCACTTCTATAAGTTGATGGATTCTTCTATGCACATCATTTGACTCTTGTACTTCCTCCTATAATAATTTCATTGTTGGAAGTTTTAGGTGAATGGGGAAAACAACATCAGTCCCATACGGTAATTGGAAAGGAGAAGTACTGTTGATATTTTGTACTTATTCTATAATCCCGCAAAGCATACTTGAGATGATAATCTCACACTTTCTTGTTTTGAGGTAGCATATTCTTAATTATTCTAATCAATATTTTATTTGATGATTCTGCCAAGCCATTTCCCTATGGATATTATGCAATTGAGTTTCCAAGTTCAATATTGTGGTCTTGAAAAAATGGTAGCACCCTAGTAGATTTGAATGCTTGTGCATTATCAATGATGATATTTCTTAGACATCCAAATCTACCTAGAATATTCTCTTCAAGGAATTTTATGATGACTGAGTCAGTGGAAACCCTTGTAGGAATATATTCAACCTAATTTGTGAAATAGTTTGTTGTTGTTAGTATCCATTTGTGTTGACCACTAGAATTTGGATTTATCTCACCAATGAAGTCTAATCCCCACTATTGAAAAGGTGCTTCCACTTTGATGGGTCTGAGTGGAAAAGGAAGAAGCATTTGTTTCCTTGCAAACATTTGACATTCAGGGCATGCCTGAACCAATGCATTAGTTTCAAAAAATAAAGTGGGCTAGTAATAACCAACCCTTATTATTTTATAGTATGTGGCTCTCCAGGAATGATGACCTTCACAAACTCCTTTATGAAATTCATTAATGATGTCTTGTGTTTGTTCTTCTGAGATGCAATTCAGTAAAATGACACTGAGATCCTTCCAAAAAAATTGTTCATCAATGATGTAGTATTTAACATCTTTAAACTCAATAGATATGTCTTTTTCCTTATCCCAATTTACTAAGCCTTGTAAACTCTGTATGTATAAAACTATGTCTTTATACCAATCAGATTGGGAAAACTTAGGATCTACTTGAAGTGAAGGATCTTGTGTATCTTGAAGTTTTGGCTCAACTGCCATTAGTGTTTGAGACACCATATTCATTCTCGGTACCTTACAATTTGATTCTTTGAGAATCCTTTCTAGATCTTGTCCCTTCACCAACTTAGTGGGATTAATTTCCACATCATATTTTTGTGATTTAGCTATCCACTTGCCTCTTCTTCCCTCACTGTCAGGATTTGTTGGACATGCATTTTGGATTCATTTTTAATAAAAATCCTAAGTATGGAGGATATGCATGACAAAAGAAGAAAAAACACAAGGCAGGAACGGAGTGCACTATAAAGGTATAGTCAAGAGTGCAGTGTGAAGTAAGAATATACTTAGCCAAGAATAAAGCATGAGAAGAAAACAAGAGAATAAATCTAGAGAAGAAAGCAAGCGAAAAGGAAGGATACTAGTTCGGCATGCCAAAAGAAGAAAGAAATGCAAAAGTAGGAAGAACAACGGTTAGGAGTGAAAAAATAACATGCAGATGTAAACACCGGAAAAGAAAGCCCGAACAAGGAGTCAACATGAGTTGTCATGAGTTAGAATGAGTTGTAATAGGGTTTTTGGATAAACAAAGTATGATTTTGAGCCCTAGAATTTATTTATAAATATGTAATGGGTCAGGTAGAATAGGGTTGGTTGTTGACACCGAGCAAAGAGAGTGAGAGAATAGGATGAGGAGGAAAGATTCTATGTCTTAGTGGAGAAAGATAGTTGCAGAAAGAGGCTTGCACTGTAGAGCAGCTAGGCAAGATGGAGAGAGAGATAGTATGATATATCTATTGTGAACCTTGTGCGTGTTACAAAAAGATTTGCCTCACCCTATGCAATCTTGCCCATAAGGCCTTTTTCCATTTCCCCATGCAGACTTATAATCCTTGTTTGTAAGATCCATAGCTAAAAATAAACATTTTTCCACATGTACGCATCTTGCACACTATACAACATGCGTATACGCAGGCTGCTCCACTAAAACCTGTGTACGTTGGGATTTGTGCCAGAAAATGAAAATTAAATGTCGAGTTTCCATGTCACGACAGGAGATCTCCGATCCTTGGCCTTCCATATACTGGAAACGTTCCAACTTGGCTCTTCAGTTCCATTTTGAAGGCTATAAATGGGCCAATTCTGAGCTATGGAAAAATAGAAAGAATTCAACTTTGAGAGCAAAGTTACTCTGGAGAAATTATTTACTTCATATTGAGTCTGCATCCCTTTTTCCTTTAAGTCTGAAAACAATGTTCATCCCCTAAGCTCTTCCCTTATTGATTGAGAACCTCATTGTTTCTCTCTTATGAGTTTGCCTTTGGTGGAGGATTGAAGTGGTGGAGGCCCAACTGGAAGGAACTTAGTTTCTCGGCTCCGAACCGTGCCAACATGAAAGTCTATAACATTTTCACTTCTKCTGATCACATATTAATAGAAACACTCTTTTCTCATCCAATTGATATCTTGAAAATATATTGAATTATTATTCCATGGGCATATTTGTCATGTTTATTAATRGATTATGCTATCTAATGTGCTAACCTTTTATATTATCACCATATGCTTGCTTTGCTTGTTTGTTGAGAACTTGTTGCAGGTATATATCTTTGGGTCAAAGTGCTCAACAATGGGTTTCATCGAACATCTGGATGAGGTAGGCCTATTTCTTATCTCACTTGCATATTGGTTTATATATCATGTTCTCTCTTTGCGTTATAAACCGTTTTCCTCAACAATTTTTTCATCCTCAACGAAGCAGAGCCTTGTTTATATCCTTCACAATTTGACACCCTATACCTAGGAGGGAACATTTCCCTCATTGTCCATCTCCCACATGCATTTCCTTGCATTACGCATAGGTACGTTCCACTGTTGGAACTAGTTTTTCTTACTTGCGACACTCATTTCCTCCTTTGTATCATAGCATTCATTTGTCAATGAAAAAAAAAAAAAAAAAGACGATCAGGAAGGGAGTATTATCTTATATTGGAAGCATTCGTGTCGCCTTTGAATAGAGCACAAAGTTATTGAGACCATTCATCATCATAATTTTGGGATTAACAATATGCAAGTGAGATAAGAAAGAGGCCTACATTGTCCAGATGTTCGATGAAATCCACCATTGAGCACTTTGACCCAAATCTATATACCTACAACAAGTTCTCAACAAACAAGCAAAGCAAGCATATGGTGATAATATAAAAGGTTAGCACATTAGATAGCATAATCCATTAATAAACATGAAAAATATGCCTATGGAATAGTAATTCAATATATTTGCAAGATATAAATTGGACAGGAAAAGAGTATTTCTATTAATATGTGATCAACATAAGTGAAAATGTTACAGACTTCCGTGTCGGCACAGTTCAGAACCGAGAAACTAAGTTCCTTCTAACTGGGCCTCCACCACTTCAATCCTCCACCAAAGGAAAACTCATAAGAGAGAAACAATGAGGTTCTCAATCAATAAGGGAAGATCTTGGGGGTTTAATACTGTGTTCATACTTAAAGGACAAAGGGATGCAGACTCAATATGAAGTAAATAATTTCTCCAGAGTAACTTTGCTCTCAAAGTTGAATTCTTTCTATTTTTCCATAGCTCGGAATTGTCTCATTTATAGCCTTCAAAATGGAACTAAAGGGCCGAGTAGGAACGTTTCTAGTATATGGAATGCCAAGGATAAGAGATCTCTTGTCGTGACATGGAAACCCGACATTTAATTTTCATTTTCTGGCACAAATCCTGATGTACGTGGGTTGTAGTGGAGCAGACTGCGTATATGCATTCTGTATAGTGTGCAGGATGCATACATGTGGAAAAATGTTTATTTTTATCTCTGTATATTACAAAGAGGGATGATAAGTCTGCATGGGGAAATGGAAAAAGGCCTTCTGGGCAAGATTGCATATTGTGAGGCAAATCTTGCTGTAACAGTGCACAAGACTGAGATTATTACAAAAATAATAATAAAGAAGCCAATCATTTTGGACATAGCCCAAAGTTGAGTGAACCATGTTAATTATTATGTTTTCTTTTATTTTATGTGATTGAGCATGAATATCCTCTTTATGCATGTTATATTAGATATGTTTCTTACATAATCATTGCACAATAGTTATGGATGTTCAGTAATTGGTTTATGCTGCACTTTGAAGTATAATGGTACTATATAACTGAATTAACGAAGTAACCAAGGAAGAAAAAATACATGATAATGCACATTGAACACATAAGTAAGAATGAATAAGATGATCACTTCCCATTCCCTCATTATTGCAGAAACATGGTTCCTGTAGCCCCAAAAGGTGCCTCGGACGAGACTTCACTTGCATGCAGGTGATACCAAAAGGGTTTTATGGTTAAGATAACTAGAACCTAGGGTCTTACAACCACACACCAAAAAATGATTCAAAGAAAGGCTTAGGTGAAGGACCGTCCATGAGTCTGGTTGAGGAAGAAGAGGCTTTTAATCTAGTCTTGGTTGAGTTAGTAGTCGGGCGTAGAGTGTTAGAGATCCAAAAATATGCAGTTGATTTCTCGACACTAGAACTTCAAGAACATATGAAAACACTAAGTCACCTCAATATAATGGTGTCATAGATTCCTATACATGTACTACAGAGCTTGCAGGTAGGTATTATGCATGAGACTAGGCTCTACGCAGATTTAGCAACCAAAGAATTGACCAAATAAATGGATGAGAGGGATCAAATGCAACAACAGTACACAACTACTATGCAAGAAAATAACGAAGTTGCAGCAAAAGTGGAAAGAATGATGAAGGAGAATAATGAGGCCGAGACAACAATAAAATTGAATGACGAAGTTGAGAAAATGGTGTAGAAGATACAAGTGGTTGTCCAAAAGTTGTATAAGGAAATTCCATAAGTACCATTAGTATTGGAGGCCACCACAGAAGAATGGGTCTCCAAAATTGATGATGTCATCAAAGGCTTTTGCAGAAAAATTGAGGACTTGAAATCGTAGATAGCACCAAGAACACTGCCAGAAGAAAGGGTAGGAAGAGAGAGAACAACAATGAAAGAAGTAGAAAATATTTAAAATCTAGAGGGGGAATGTGTAAAGCTCTGTGAGGAAAGTGCAAAGATCTAGACCAAATTTGTAGAGGATCCATAAATGAAGGCTGTGGAAACCAAATTGAGGGATGCACAGGAAAACACAGAAAGGGATTTGAAGAGGATAAACACTCTCCCTCCTGCTGAATGAATGATGACCATTTTTGCACAAAGGGAGTCATATGATGGAATCAAAAAGTTACGATACCAGTAGAAGATCCTTAGGTAGATATTAGGACCGCTGCAAGATGAAGCACTACGGGTGATAGGAGAAATGGAAACTGCATAGGGAAAAGTGAAGCAAGCAATGCACGACATAGAAGAGAAACTCATGACCCTGACTGCACAGGGTGTAGAGGATATTTTGGAAATAAAGGAATAAATAAAAAAGGATGTTGTGACAACAAAAGAGACCTCCCAAAATTTCATAGAGGCATGGAGGAGCACACAACATGCATGAGTGGCTCAGGATGAGCCACAAGTGATTGTTGGGGCCTGTTGGATAGGCATTTTGGATTCAGTTTTAATAAAAATCGTAAGTATGAAGGATATGCATGGCAATAGAAGAAAGAAGACAAGGAAGGAGAAGAGTGCACAATAAAGGCACACGTATGAGTGAAGTGCGCAGTAAGAATATACTTAGCTGAGAGTAAATTAGGGGAATAAAGAAGGAGAATAAAGATAGAGAATAAATCTAGAGAAGAAAGCGGGCAAAAAGGAAGGATAGCAATTTGGCATGCCAAAAGCATAAAGAAATGCAAAATCAGAAAAAAGAATAGTCATGAGTGCAAAAGAAACATGCATATGTAAAAGTAGGAAAATAAATCCCAAACAATGAGTCAACACGAGTTATCATGAGTTATCATGAGTTGTAACATCATTTTGGGATAAGAAAAGTAGGGTTTTGAGCCTTATAATTCATGTATAAATATGTAATGGGTTGGGTATAATAGGGTTGGTTTTGACACCAAGTGAAGAGAGTGAGAGAATAGGCTGAGGAGGAAAGAGTCTATGTCTGAGTGGAGAAAGATAGTTGTAGAAAGAGGCTTGCACTACAGAGAAGATATGCAAGATGGAGAGAGATATAGTATGATATATCTATTGTAAGAGCAGTGCGCAAGCCTGATATGATTACAAAAAGAATAATAAAGAAGCTAGTCATTGTGGACATAGCCCAAAGTTGGGTGAACCACATTAATTACTGTGTTTTCTTGTCTTTTATGTGATTGAGCACGAATATCCTCTTTATGTATGTTAGATTAGATATGTTTCTTACATGATCACCGTGCAATAGTTATGAATGTTACAATAATTGGTTTATTATTCACTCTTAAGTATAATGGTACTATATAAATTAATTCACGAAGTAACCAAGGAAGAACAAATACAGGATAATGCACAGAACATATACGTAAGAATGAATAAGATTATCACCTCCCATTCCCTCATTACTAAAAAACCTGGTTCCTGTAGCCCCAATAGATGCCTCGGATGAGACTTCACTTGCATGTGGATGATGCCGAAAGGGCCAGTATCTGAAGGGTTCTGTTGGTTAATATAACTTGAACCTAGGGTCTTACAACTACACGCCAACAAGATGAATGAGAATGTTGTTAATAGTAGTAGTTGGAACATATGCTATGATCTTATAATGAAAAACATAATCCTTGAAAGTATTTATAGCTTTAACTAGAGTGTTTTCATGTTTCTCCATGATACTATATTTCAAATCAATATCTCTAAATTCCTTGTTGAAAAATGTAATGGGTTGTTCATAGCCATCATTATTTTCCCGCAATAAGACAATTTTTATGGTATTCTCAGAGGGAAAAGAGAAGATTAGAAATTCCTTATCATAATCTATACTAACTAAGACTAGGGATTCTCCTAGATCCTTCTTAATCTTCTCAAAGGAATATTTAGACTGAGTCATCCACTTAATTTCACTATCTTTTTCTAGCATGTCAGTAATAGTCTTCATCATTTCAACAAAGTTTGGTATAAACCTTTTGAGAAAATTTATCTTTCCTAGAAAAGACTACACTTCTATTTTGTTTCTAGGTATACCAATTGATTTGATTGCCTCAAATATGTTAGGGTCAATTATGACTCATTCCTTATATACTATATGACCTAATAGATTTCCTTCATTCATGGAAAATAAATATTTATTTGGATTTAAATATAGACTGCATTTTTTACATTTAATGAAATTCTGTCTCAAATGTTTGATATGGTCTTTATTATATTTGGGAAATATTATCATGTCATCAAGGCATATCGCTATACATTTATCCTTTTCTCCAACAAAAGTTATTTCCATTTCTCTTTGAAATGTGCCCCCTACATTTATAAGTCCAAATGGCATCTTGTCATGTGTGAATGTTCCCAATAAGTGGTAAAAGAAGTTTTTTTCCTATCATCCAAGTGCATACCCACTTGGTTGTAACTGAAGAATCCATCCATCATTGATATCCTAGTGGCTCCAAATATTTTTTGCAATATGTGGTCCATCTTAGGTACGAGATAATTGTCTTTCAAAGAAAATTTATTCATATTTCTGAAGTCGACACATAGTCTAATTTCTCCATTTTCTTGCTCACTGGAACTAGATTGGCTACCCATTTAGAATATCTCAAAGGAATGATAATATTTTCATCCAATTTTTCTTGAATTCCTTTTCTATAATAGGCAGCAAAATGGGGTTCAATTGTCTCAATTTCTATCTAAAAGGTTTTGTCCCTAGATTTAGAGGTATTATGTGTTGAATGGTAGAGGTATCATAGGTCTTTAAATCCTCATACTTCCATGCAAAAACATCCACATATTTTTTCTTCAGTTTAGTTCACAAATACTTAGACATTTTAACACATTTAGGCTCTTAATTGGTTCCCAAATTATAGTCCTCTAGACTTCCATATTTTGGTAGGACAATATGCTTAGTAGGTACATCATTCTTATGAAATAACTATTCCAATGGGACTAAGCCTTTAGGAATGAAAATATTTTTCAGTTGTAACACTTTGTGGTTGGCCAAGTGATTGTTAAAATGGGTATCAGTTTTAGATCCTTTACTCACTTCTTCATCACCTTATATATCTTCTTAATTATATATATGAGTAGAGGAAAACTCATCCATAAGTTCTAGAAATATTCTTAACTACTAGTCATCTTCAAAGACCTACCATTGTTTAACATTATATAGAATAGAAGGTTGTTACCTCATCTCAAATTCATACTTTACTTGAGGAATTATTGGTGATATGAAAGTACTAGCAGCTATGGCTAGTGAATCTTTTTTTTGATTTAAATCTTTTGGCACAACAAAGATGTTAAAGGATAAAAATAAATGATTAATTATGTCCCAAATTAGATTTATGTATGCCCTCATCCTAGGGTGTTTGGTCTGATAATAATCTTTATTTGTTGTTGTTAGTTTGTTATATTGTTTGTAGTGAAATTCTGGTTGAGGTGGATTGACTGAGAGTCGAAGTCGAAGGTTGAGGTGGTTTGACCGGGTAAGGATGAAGTTGAAGGAATCAACACCAAGTCAAAGGTCGAGGTGGTTTGATCGGGTAAAGATGAATTTGAAGACATCGAAAACAAGTCAAAGGTCAGGTGGTTCGACCAGGTAAAGTCAAAGAAGTCAACCAACAAGAGGTAAACTAGGAACTAAGCCTTCCGTTTCACATCTCAAAGTATTTGGATGTGATGCATTTGTGCATGTTCCCAAGGAAAAGAGGAGAAAACTGGACAAGAAGGTAGTTAAGTGTATTTTCATTGGATACAAAGAAGAAATGAAAGGATATAAGCTCTGAGATCCTGCAATAAGGAAAATAGTGTACAATCGAGATATGGTCTTCATAGAATTTGGAAGTAAGTCGAAGCCTGAACAAATTGTTCAAATCGAGAATAATCCGAAGAAGGTGCAGTTGGAACTGAGGAACAAAGAAGATGATTCAGAAGAGTTGACTAAATAAGAAGAAGAGGTGGAACAACCGACCCCATTTGTAAGGAGGTCAAAACGAATAAGACAACAAGAGAGTAGAACAGTCAAGGAATGTTGGTTTTGATGGCTTGGGTTTCTAGGGTAAAATATATGTGTACTATGTGTTTAATTTTTCATTTACTTTCTTGATTTATCTTTCTTCCTCTCTTCTGATAGGTTTAGTGTGGAAGTATCCTCATTTCCTAACATGTGGTATCAGATCTTGGCTTAACAACCTTGGATCTGAGCTAAACCCTAGGTTCGGTAAGAGTCATAAGTTATAAATATTTAAAGAATTGTGTTAAAGAATGGCGAGCAACTTGAGAATCGATATTGAAAAATTAAATGGCTAGAATTTTGAGCTTTGGAAGCTTAAAATTGAATATCTCCTTGTCGATCGAGAATAATGGAAAATAGTTTGTCCAGGTACCATGCCGATAGGTATGTCGACAGAAGAATCAGGGAAACTTGAGAGAATAGTAAGGAGTATGATTTGACTTTATCTTGAAGATTCGGTACTGCTAAATGTATCAGGTGAAGATTCACCCAGGAAACTATGGGACAAGTTGGGAAGTTTGTACCAGTCAAAATCTCTAGTAAATAAGCTATTTCTCAAAAAGGAACTGTATCCTTTAAGGATGAGTGATGGCGGTTCGGTGACTGATCATTTAAATGCGTTTAATACCATTATAATCCAATTATATTCCATGCATATTAAAATCACTAAAGAGGAGAAATGTATTATCCTATTATGTTCTTTTCCAGACTCCTAGGATAGCTTAGTTGTGGCTATAGGGAGTAATACAACCACATTAGCACTAGAGAACGTTGTTGCATCTCTACTATCAGAATAAATGAGAAGAAAGAAAATGGAAGGATCGACCAAAGATGCTTTAGTGGTGAGAGGTAAAACGATTGAAAGAGATAAAGGAAAATTCTCCAGTAGAAAGTCTAAGTTGAAGGGTAGATCTAAATACTCGGTTCATTCAACAAGAAGATGCTGGAAATGTAGTAAAGCTATGCATTACAAAATTGATTGCAAGTCAAATGTAATGGAAGTCAGTACAAGATTCGACAAGAAGCGGTCGACTAAGAGAAAGATGACTCCAGATAAGGGAGGTGATGTGTACCTAACATTGACTAGTACATAGTTAGATTAAGATTTTTGATTGATCAACTTAGGGGAATCCTATCATATGAAACCACATAGAGAATGGTTCTGCAAATATGAACAATATGAAGGAGGGCAATTTTTCTTGGGGGACGAATCGACAACCAAAATTGTCGGATGAGGAAGAGTTTGACTGATACTACATGATGGGAGGAGTAGAACCCTTCTAGGTGTACTACACATTCTAGGTTTGACAAGAAACCTGATATCTATCAACAAGATGAGTGATGTAGGAGTGAACACTCTATTGCAGAAGAATTTGTGTAATATGGTTAGAGGTGTGATGGTCTTAATGAAAGGAGTTCATATTGGAACCATATACAAGTTACTAGGGATTGTCGACTCTATTGGATGCAACAAAATTTATATTCTTGAAGTCGACTCAACTTCGACTCAACTCGACTTCGAATCAACTCGAATCGACTCAGGTTGAGATGATTCAAACCAAATAGAAAAGTCATCATAAATTCGACATGGCCATGATATGGAATGAGTGGATGGGACACATTAGAGAACAATTACTTTGAGCTATGCATAACAAAGGTATGATAGAAGACTTTCCTGAATGTTATTTAGAAGTCGACTTTTGTGAACATTTTATATATGGAAAACAAAGTCGGGTGAGGTTTCCATTTGGAGAGACAAAGGAAAATGCGATTATAGAGTTGGTTCATAGTGATGTTTTTATCCATATTACAATGCCTTCACTTGGTGGTACCATGCCGACAGGTATGTCGATGGAAGAATAAAATAAAATTTAGAGAAGAGAAAGGAGTACAATTTGACTTTATCTTGTAGATTCGATACTGCTAAATGTATCAGGTGAAGATTTGCCCAAGAAACCGTGGGACAAGTTGGGAATATTGTACCAGTAAGAATATATGGTAAATAATATATTTCTCAAAAAGAAACTGTATCCTTTAAGGATGAGTGATGGAAGTTCGGTGATTGATCATTTAAATGCGTTTAATACCATTATAAGCCAATTCTATTATGTGGATATTAAAATCATTGAAGAGGAGAAATGTATTATCCTAGTATGTTATTTTCTGGACTCCTAGGATAGCTCAGTCGTGGCTATAGGGAGTAATACAACCACATTATCACTAGAGGACATGGTTTCATCTCTATTGTCAGAAGAAATGAGAAGAAAGAACATGGAAGGATTGACCAAAGATGCTTTAGTGGTGAGAGGTCAAATGGTTGACAAAGATAAAGGAAAATTATCTAGTAGAAAGTCTAAGTTGAAAGGTAGATATAAATACCCGGTTCATTCAACAAGAAGATGCCAAAAACGCAGTAAATCTAGGCATTACAAAAAGTATTGCAATTCAAAGGTAATGGAAGTCATACATGATTTGACGAGAAGTAGTCAACTGAGAGAAAGACGACTCCAGATAAGGGAGGTGATGTGTACCTAGCGTCGATTAGTACATAGTCAGATAAATATGTTTGGTTGATCGACTCAGGGGAATCCTATCATATGACACCACATAGAGAATGGCTCTACCAATATGAACAATATGAAGGAGGAGAAGTTTTCTTGGGGGACGAATCGACAACCAAAATTGTTGGACAAGGAAGAGTTTGATTGATACTGTAGGATGGGAGGAGTAGAACCCTTCCAAGTGTACTATACATTCTAGATTTGACAAGAAAATTGATATCTGTCAACAACATGAGTGATACAAGAGTGCACACTCTATTTTAGAAGGATTCATGCAAGATGGTTAGAGGTGCGATGGTATTAATGAAAGGATTTCAGATTGGAACCCTATACAAGTTACTAGGGAGTGTTGACTCAATTGTATGCAACAACATCACTATTCTTGAAGTCGACTCAACTTCAAATCAAATTGACTTCAACTCAAATCAACTCGACTTGGGCTGAGTCGATTCAAACTGACTCGAAAAGTCATCATAAATTCGACCTGGCCATGATATGGCATGAGTGGATGGGATACATTAGAGAAAAAGGACTTCGAGCTATGCATAAAAAAGTTATGGTTAAAGGCTTTACTGAATTTTATTTAGAAGTCGACTTTTGTGAACATTGTGTATATGGAAAAAAAAGTCGGGTGAGGTTTCCATTTGGAGCGACAAGGGAAAATGGGATTCCAGAGTTGGTTCATAGTGATGTGTTTATCCCTAAAATCATGCCTTCACTTGGTGATCCATGTATTATGTCTCTTTCATAGATGATTTTTTCAGGAAGACATGGATATAATTCCCGAGGAAGAAATTAGAGGTTTTCGATAATTCAAAGAGTTTAAATATCTTGTAGAAAACCAGACAGAGAATAAGATTAAGGTGTTGAGGACTGACAACGGTGGTGAATTATGTGGAAAATAATTTGATCATTTCTGCAAGAAATGTGGAATAACATGCCAAATATCACACCATATACCCCACAACAAAATGGAGTTGTCGAGAGAATGAATAGAGCACTGATGGAAAAGGCAAGGGGCATGCTCAGTGGTGTTGGGTTCACATAAGAATTCTGGGTGAAGGCAATCGACACTGCAAAATATCTATTGAATATGTCTCATTCGTTAGCACTAGTCAACACGAATCCATGTGAGGTATGGTCGGGTAAGAATCCTTTAGTTTCACATCTCAAAGTATTTGGCTATGATCCATTTGTGCATGTTCCCAAGGAAAAGAGGAGTAAGATGGAAAAAAAGATAGTCAAGTGTATTTTCATTGGATACAAAGAAGGAATGAAAGGATATAAGCTCTGGGATCCTACATGAAGGAAAATAGTGTACAATCGAGATGTGGCATTTAGAGAAGTCAGAAGTAAGTATGATCTTGAGGAAATTTTTTAGATCGAGAATAATCGAGAGAAGGTGTGGTTTGAATTGAGGAATGAAGAAGATGATTAAGATGAGTCGACTGAATTAGAAGAAGTGGTGGAACAACTGGCCCAGGTTTTAAGGAGGTAAGAACGAATAAGAAAACCAGTCGAAAGGTATATTCGACCCAAATTCCATTCCTCATTTGTGTAAACTACCACCAATGATGAGCCCAAGTCGGTTGGGGAGGTAGTCAACTCAACAGAGGGAAAAATATGGAAGGATTCCATGGTTGAAGAGATGGAATCCTTGCACAAGAATGAGACATGGGACCTAGTCAAATTACTTAGTGGAAGAAATCATGTTGGTAGAAAATGGGTATTGAAGAAGAATATGAATGTAGCAGGTCAAGTCGATAAATTGAAAGCTCAATTGGTAGCGAAAGGATATTCCCAAGTCGAAGGAGTCCACTTCGGTGAGATTTTTTCCCTTGTTTCAAAATTAACTTCCATTAGAGTACTAATGTCTCTGGTTTCAACATTTGATCTGGAAATAGAATAGATGGATGTGAAGACACCATTCCTACATGGGGACTTGGAAGAATAAATCTACATGAAACAACCTGAAGGATTTGTAGTAAAGGGAAAGAAATATTTGGTGTGGAAACTGAAAAGATCCCTTTATGGTCTAAAGAAATCACCAAGGATGTGTTACCAAAAGTTTGACACATACATCCTTAGTTTGGGGTTTGTGAGAAGTAGACATGATCATTTCATATAATCCAAAGACGAAGGTGGTCATTTCATATATGTATCATTGTATGTCGAGGAAATGTTATTGATAGGAAACAACATGGACAAAATAAAGGAGGTGAAGAAGAAATTATCTTCCAAGTTTGACATGAAGGATCTCAGTGTAGCGAAATTCATTATGGGAATGGAGATCAAGAGAGATCGAACATTTAGAAATATCTGGTTGAACCAGACAAAGTACATTGAAACAATCTTGAAATGTTTCAACATGCATGATTTCAGACCTATGAAGGTGCCAATTCCTGTGGGAGAAAAGCTAACTATTGAACAATGTCCAAAGACACAAGAGGAAATAGAGGGCATGGAACATGTTCCCTATTCAAGTAATGTTGGTAGTATAATGTATGTGATGGTATGCACTCAACTAGACATTTCCCATGCAGTGGGAGTGTTGAGAAGATACACGTCGACACCTGGGAAGGAGAACTGGACAACTGTGAAAATAGTATTTAGGTATTTGTGTGGCACAAAATATTATGCTGTATGATACCAAGGAAATCCTGTAGGTGACAATGAATTAAATGTACATGGCTTTGTTGACATTGACTGGGATGGAGATCTGGATCGATGAAGGTAGATGATTGGATATCTGTTCAAGATGTTCAATGGAGAAATTAGCTAGGTGAGTAAGTGACAGGTGGACGTATCCCTATCAAAAACAGAAGATGAATACATGAAATCCACTCATGGAAGCAATGAAGTAGTATGGTTGCAAAGGCTATGTTCAGGAATCATGTTTGAGAAGAGAGATATGAAGATAAGTTGTTACAGTCAAAGAACAACATTTCTGGCAAATAAACCTGCTTATCATTCTAAGACTAAGAACATTGATGTACAATACCATTTCATGAGAGACATGGTGGAAAGAAACAAGGTGTTGCTAGAGAAAGTAGACACGTTGGAAAACATAGTAGACTATTTGACCAAGTATGTGAGTGTTGTGAATTTCTCTTGGTTGAGAGAGGCAATGGGCATTACTTTCCTGGGTTTGTGAACGAGAGCTCATAGGTCTCCCTATTTCAGCAAAGAAAACAACAAGTGGGAGAATGTTGGGTTGTTATATTCTTTGCAGTGAAATTCTAGTCGAGGTGGATTCACTGACAATCAAAGTCTAAGGTTGAGGTGGTTCGACTAGGTAAATAAAAATTTGAAGGAATCAATAGAAATTTGAAAGTCTAGGGGGTTCTACCAGGTAAATACAAAGTCAAAGACATCGAGAACAATTCGAAGGCCGAGGTGGTTCGACCAAGTAAAGTTGAAGAAGTCAACTAACAAGAGGTCGATAGGCGAGCATGTGGAAACCACCTGAATAACAAATGAAGGTTGACTGGTAATCCAACTTGGTAGTCGATTATAAAAGAATCTCGAGATTCATGAAATTTGTAGCCAATGATATGCATGGATCTATAACCATTCTAGGTTCCTTTTATTTAGGTTTTTCCCTATTGTAAATATTTATATGCAAGCTGAATTGGATACAAGGTTGTTCTTGTGTAATAAAGAGGGTATGATGTCGATTGTGTTTTAGGTGTGGACCAAGGTTAGAAATGTAACCTTTTATTATGAATGAATAGCACAACAAGAGATCAGAACACTCAAGATATGTTGGTTTTCCTGGTTTGGGTTTCCAGGGTAAAATCTATGTGTATTGTGTGTTTTCTTTGTCATTTACTTTATTGATTATATATTTCTTCCTCTCTTCTGCTAGGTTTAGTGTGGAAGTGTCCTCATTTCCTAACAGTTGTTGTTAGATAGTTTCCTTAGGTTGATGGAAAATTGGTATGGATGATTGGTTGTCATTGATGTCAACCATTGGAGAGTAATATTGTAGATTGATGTCAACCCTTAGTGATTGATGTCAACCCTTGGATAAAGTCCGATAGCGAATTATGGTAGCAGAAAGGTTTGGGTAATGGACCCAAGTATGTTTCATGTATACTGGTATGAGTTTTAATATATTTGAAGTTATACTATTCTAGGTGGATAGTACATGCCATTCCATTTATATTGGTATGTGGAATGTCACATAATTCCTCACAGTTAGAGAGTTATGGCCATGAGAAGTTGGAGAACCTAGGTTTGGGTAATGGACCCAAGTTTGTTTGATGGATAATGGTATGAGTTTTGATATATTTGTAGTAAATAATATTCTATATGGATAGTACATGTCATTCCATTTCCATTGGTATGTGTAACGTCACATAGCTCCTCATGGTTGGAGAGTTATGGCCATGTAAAGTTTGAGAACTCTCATGAGTAATCTAGAAGTCCCAAAAAGGTCAAAGTAGTTAAAGTGGTTTAAGATATTTTAGAAGGTAAATAATAAATTGAAGTGATGCGCGTACTATAATTCAAAGTGATTACAAAATAAATTATTTAAATAATAAATTTAATGGAGAACTTAGAAGTGGGTTAACCCTAAAATAAGGGAAGTGGGTTAAGATGGTTAAAAGGTAACCCCTTGAGGAAGCTACATGAAAGTATAAATAAGAGGCAAGTCTCTCTCATTTTAATCACACTTGAGAATATTGAATATCTACAGGTGACTGAGGTAACCAAAGGATATCTAAGAAGAATTTCAGAGGGAAGGTGAAGTAAAGAAAGCTGAAATTCAAGGGAGGATAAATTCTTTTGATGATGCTTTCTAAGGTATGTTATTTATAGGTCATCTCACCATTTTCGCAACAAATTTTTTTCTAGAATGATTCAAACCATGAAATTGCGAGGCCATTGAGGAAACATATCCAAGTAGATGTGGTACAAATTTCATCTTGTGGGTCGTTGTATTTTTGAATTTACATTCCATGAAAATAGGGTTTGTGGCTAGTCATGAAACTAGTCTAAAATAGGTGTTTCAGTTAAAAATGTCATAACTTATTCATAATAGATCCAAATTTAGAAAGACCAATTTTTTTGGTTAGAGTACATTTTTTATTATTTTGTGTACAATTTTCAGATCCATACAACAAATATTATGTGCGGGGCACGCTTTACAAGTTCTCTCTCTACTATAAGCCAGAATTCAACAAGGTATCCCATTTTTTCTATAACTCCTTTTCTGAGAGGTTCCAAGTAGTGAAGTCTGGAAGAATTGCATAGAAGACATTGAATAATATTTTGTACCATTTTCAGATCTTTATTCATTACAGGTACATATTTATGATTATTGCAAGTTAGGGTTGTTGACTAATCCAAAACTAGTCATGTGAGACTAAAGTAAAGTTTGATGAAAATGATAGTCTCTTGTTGTTAAAGTTAATGAAGGTTTTCAGGTATGTGATCATATACACCAGGTCTATTACATAGTTACAAATCAGATTTGGATGATGCAATTGATGAGGGATTTTGGTTGAGGTATGTTACAGATAGAGGTTGTATAACTGTGAGGTTGTGGCACATGGTTTGATGTAATGGTTTATGGTATTTGGTTATGGATAGTGTGATGTATTGCTAGAGAAATTTTGATGGTTATATTGGTGTATGTATTTGGTATATGGTTGAGGTACATGTTGGGTACATGGTTGGGACAAGTAGTTGATGAGTTGTCACATACATGAGGTGTATAGATGATGATATTGGTACATCTTGATGAGTCATAGTTTATGTGTATTTGATGCATGATTGGTACGTATTTGGTGCATGGTTGATGCACTTATTGATGGTACAGGTTGAGGTACATGTTAGTGTATGGTTGATGCACTTGTTTATGGTACAGGTTGATTACAGGTTGGTGCATGGTTGATGCACTTGTTTATGGTACAGGTTGATTACAGGTTAAGGTACAGGTTGATGCATGGTTGATGCATGGTTCAGGCTATTGGTACAGGTTGTTTTGTGCAAGTTGATTGGTACATGTTTACAACAATATATTTCACAATGATAGTGTGACAGTGGTTCCATCATTCTACTTATACGTCAAGGTGGTTGGATGGGGCAAGGGCATGTGGTTATAGCCACCTTCCAGTTATATCCAGAGAACATAGGGGGTTTTAGCCTCCTTTTGGTTGTAGCCAGATAATTGGGGAGTTGGAGCTTCCCTCAGGTTGTATCCTGAGAAACTAGGGGGTTGGAGCCTCCTTCTAGTTGTAGTTGGAAAACAAAGGAAGTTGGTACTTCCAATGAATGTAATTCTTAAAGACATATAAGAAAAAGCATTTTGTGGTTTTCTCCCACTTTGGGTTTCCACCTAAAACACTAGTGTATTGTGTATGTGTGTGATTTCTCATTTGTTCATTGCTTATTTACTCTGCAGCTATTGGATGATAATTCTACATTGATATAACACTTAAATTTTATGATGAAAAATGATTAAATTGATCTATTACCGATTCACCCCCTCTCAGTAATCCAACAATTGGTATTAGAGAGAGTTCCTTCATGAAACAGTTTAACCACTGGAAAGAGATCATGGATTATTCTGAGAATGGAGTACCACTGTTGAATGGTTAGAATGGTTTAAATTATGAGTTATGGAGTGGAAGGATGAAAGTATTTTTACAAGCACATGGACATTATATTTGGCTATTAGTTGTTACAGGATATGATAGTTCAAAAATGACAAAGACTGCAACCAAGAAGGAATTGAAGAAGAATAACAAAATAGCAATGGATTTCATTTGGGAAGGATTACCTAATCCGGTAAGAGAAAAGGTTGGTAAATGTTCATCATCCAAAGAACTTTGGGATAAGTTACATGACATATATTCTTCACCCATCGTAGATTCAGAAAATGCCCAAGAAGATGCAGACACAGATCATGAAGAATTATGTTCACCATGTCAATCAAATTCAGAAGATGAAGTGTACATAATCACGAGAGGTATGTTGTTTTTATTTAATTGTGAAAAACATGGACATATTGAAATAAAATGCCATGAAGTAAATGAGACAAAAAAAATAATTGAAAAGGAAGACAATTATGAAGCATAATTGATTAGTGCGTTAGATGAACTAAGAGAAGGAAACAAGTCACTCAAAAAATAATTGATGAAACAAAAATAAAGTGTTCACATTTTTAAAGAAGCCCAACAAGTCATCGATAACTTAAGAACTCAGTTAGAAGAAGCTAGAAGGAAGAAAATCTTGAATATCAAAAGTAGTATTTGGAAGCCAACATAGAAGCACAAAAGGAAGAAGTAGAAATGAGAGAGAATATATTGACAGATCATATTAAGGAAAGAACTAATGATCTAAACCAAATTGAGGTAGAATTTGGTCAAGAAGAGAAATGACTTGAAGAATAAATAATCACATTAACAATTCAACTTGTAGAAGCGAAAAGAACAGAAGAAGTCATGAAGTCTCAGATAATGAAGAAAGAAGAAAAGGTTGAGAAGCTTGAAGAAGAAGTTGTCACATTGAGAATTAAAATCATCAAGCTCAACACGAATGTTAAAAAGACATAAACATCCACATCAGTTATAGAGAATGAAGAGAAGCACTCTAGGTTGCTAGGAAAGAAGAATGAAGAAAATAGAAAGAGTTATGAAGAAGTACTCATTTAAGGAAGGAATCATGGTCAACCAGAATCTAAGAAAACTATTGAAATACATCTTTAAGAAGACCATCCATGTTCAATCCAAAAAGAATCTTCAATCATGATCATGATCATTCAAGGGAAAAATTTAGAAGGAATACGCCACAAAGAAGATCATTCACTCCTAGGTATGCAAATTTATTTTATGGTCATTGTCTTTATTGTACTAACTTTGGACATAAGGTTGCATATTGTAGGGATTATAAAAGAAATGTTCAAGCAAGAAATTCCTATGTGGCCCCACATAACATTGAATGTTACAAATGTCATAACTATGGACACATAGCTAGTGATTGTAGAAGCACGATCGATACTTCCATGAAAGAGAACATTGATATCATATGTAAGAAAGTTTGGATAAGAAAACACGAAGAACAAGTGAACAAATACCAAGTCCCAGAGATCAGAAGATTGGAAATAAAACGAGATGAAGAAAATTCTACAGAGAAAAAGAAAGATGTTAGATACATAAAGGTTTGAAAAATAAATGAAAGAAAAGAAGGACATGTAAATAAGGAATAGGTCAAGAGATTGTACTTTCAGGCATTGTAGTGAAAGATGAATCCATAGACAGAAAGAAAGAAGTCAGAGCTCAGAGAGATGATGAATCTACCAATGAATATGATGATGAATACACATCAGAGCAGGAATTGTTATGAGCCATCCGACTTAGAGATTCCCAGGTAATATGAATATTAGACAGGGGGAGTCTATGCGATTGTGATAGACAAAAGAATCATCCTTCAAGCAACTTGAAGAGTTTGAGAAGAAAGATCCAGAGAATTCAGTTAGAAGAAGTACAGTTTGATAGATTAATCAAGACTTCATGATAGTATAGCGATAAATGGGTCAACATTATGGACAGTTGCACAAGTAGAGTCTTGGACAGTATGGACATAGATGAATTCATAAGAATACTTAGCAGGTTTGAACAAATATATGACAGTGGAATAGAGCATGGATTCATAGATTGGTTCAGAGAGTGATTAAGAGACAAAGGAACATTATAATAATGGATGATAATTACACAAGAAATGGCTCGAACAATCCTAATGGATTCCAAATTGATAGATATTTTTTGGACACATGCAGTGCATACAATAGTTCACATTTAAAACAGAGTAATTATTAGAAACAACAATGACAAAACTCCCTATGAACTATGGAAAGGAAGCGCATACAACAATCTCTACATCAAAATATGCCAAAGAAACCAAGGAATTTTTATTTCTTAAACTAAGTATATCAGAGAAATGCTAAAGAGGTTTGGAATGGAAGACTGCAAAGTAGTTACTACTCCTATGAAAACCAGTTGCAAGTTGAGCAAAGATGATGATTCAAAGTCTAAGACCATAAGAAATACAGGTCAATGATTGGTATCTTAATATATGTGACAACATCCAGACTAGATGTAATGCAGAAATTTGGATAGGTGGCACGATTTCAAGCAACACCAAAGGAATCACATATATTAACACTGAAGAGGTTTTTCATATATCTCAAAGAAGCATAAGAGTTTGGATTATGGTATCCAAAAGGAAAGGATCTATCACTTATTACATACATAGATGCAGATTATGAAGGTTGCATTGATGGCCGACGGAGCACCAGTGGAGAAGCGTTCTACTTGGGTGAGTGTTTGGTATCATGGTTAAGTAAGAAACAATCATCAATATCCTTATCTACAGTCGAGGTAGAGTATATTTCAAAAACAACATGTTGTACATAGGTTCTATGGATGAAACAAACTTTGATAGATATATAGGTTGAGTATGATGATCCCATTCTAATTTATTGTGATAATACAAGTGCCATCAATATCTCAAAGAAACCAGTGATGCACTCCAAGACAAATAACATTCCAATAAAGTATCACTTTCTATGGGAACAGGTTGTAGAGAAGAAAAACAGATTTGAATATGTGGGCACAAAAGAACAAGTGGAAGACATATTTACAAAACCGCTTCCAAGAGAAGCCTTTGAGTATCTTCACCAGAGACTTGGAGTAATTTCTACTAAAAAATGAATGCTTTTGAATTCTTATCTTATATTTCTTAGATCTACAAGAGGAAGCACCATAAAGAGGACAATTTAGGTTGGAAGATCAATTTCAAGAAGAGTTTAGTTAGGGGGAGTATCCCCAAGGATATTTCAGTTAGGGGGAGAAACCTCGGATGAAAATATACCTTTTCCATTGATGACAAAGGGGGATAGATTTATCAGATGCAAAGGTAAATGCTTGGAGACAGAGCATAGAGACATGTTTCCAAGGGGAGCGATTGCTACAAGGGAAGAATGAGCGATATGACTTCAGAGTGATACCCTTTTTCAAAGGGGGAGATATGATTCATATGAAGGGAGAGAGAGTAATCAGAGACTTATAAACACACAAAAAAATCAAAGGCGTGTACACAAGGGGAGCAACCCCAAGGAGAGTTTAGTCAGGGGGAGCAACCCCAAAGGGAGATACCCTTTTCCATTGATCTCAAAGGGGGAGAGATAGAAAAATTGATGACGAGTATAAGCATGAATGTTATCATGACTAAGTGTTTCCATCAATGTTGGTGTTGCCATCAATTCCAAAGGGGGAAATTGTCAGACAGTTTCCTTAGGTTGATGGAAAATTGGTATGGATTGTTGGTTTTCATTGATGTTAACCATTGGAGAGTGATATTCTAGATTGATTTCAACCCTTAGTGATTTATTTCAACCCGTGGACAAAGTTCGGTAGAAAATTCCAGTAGCACAAAGGTTTGGGTAATGGACCCAAGGTTGTTATATATATAATGGTATAAGTTTTAATATATTTGAAGGTAAGACTATTCTATATGGATAGTACATGTCATTCCATTTCCAGTGGTATGTGGAATGCCACATAACTCCTCACAGTTAGAGAGTTATGGCCATGAGAAGTTGGAGAACCCAGGTTTGGGTAATGGACCCAAGTTTGTTTGATGGATAATGGTATGAGTTTTGATATATTTGCAGGAAAGACTATTCTAGATGGAAATTAAATTTCATGCTATTTCCAGTGGTATGTGGAACATCACAAAAATCCTCACGGTTAGAGAGTTATGACCATGTGAAGTTGGAGAACCCTCATGAGTCATCTAGAAGCCCCAAAAGGTCAAAGTAGTCAAAGTGGTTTAAGAGATTTTAGAAGGTAAATAATAAAGTGAAGTGATCTGTGTACTATAAGTCAAAGTGAATACAAAATAAATTATTTAAATAATAAATTTAATGGAGAAATTAGAAGTGGGTTAACCCTAAAATAAGGAAAGTGGGTTAAGATGGTTAAAAGGTAACCCCTTGAGGAAGCTACATGAAAGTATAAATAAAAGGAAAGGCTCTCTCATTTTAATAAAACTTGAGCATATTGAATATCTACAGGTGAATGAGGTAACCAAAGTATATCTAAGTTGAATTTAAGAGGGAAGGTGAAGTAAAGAAAGCATAAATTCAAGGGAGGATAAATTCTTTTGAGGATTATAGGTCATCTCACCATTTTCGCAACAACATTTTTTCTAGAATGATTCAGGCCATAAAATTGGGAGGACATTGAGGAAACATATCCAAGTAGCTATGCTGTAAATTTTAGCTTGTGGGTCATTGTATTTTTGAATTTATAGTTCGTGAAAATAGGGTTTGTGGTTAGTCCTGAAACTAGTCTGAAATAGGTGTTTCAGGTAAAAACATCATAACTTATTCATAATAGATCCAAATTCAGAAAGACCAAATTTTTTGGTTAGAGTACAATCTCTAGTATTTGGTGTACAATTTTTAGATCCATAAAACAAATATTCCTTGCGGGGCACGCTCTACAAGTTCACTCTCTACAATAAGCCAGAATTCAACAAGGTATGCCATTTTTGCTATAACTCCTTTTATGAGAGGTTCCAAGTAGTGAAGTGTGGAGGAATTGCATAAAAGAAATTGGAGAACATTGTGTACCATTTTCATATATTTATTCATTACAGGTACATAGTTATGATTATTGCAAGTTAGGGTTGTTGACTAATCCAAAATTAGTCTCGTGAGACTAAAGTAAAGTTTGATGAAAATGCTAGTCTCTTGTTGTTAAAGTTAAGGAAGGTTTTCAGGTATGTGATAATATACACTAGGTCTATTACAGAGTTACAAATCATATTTGGATGATGAAATTGATGAGGGATTTTGGTTGAGGTATGTTACAGATAGAGGTTGTATAAAATAGAGGTTATGGAACATGGTTTGATGAAATGATTTATGGTATTTGGTTATGGATAGTGTGATGTATTGATAGAGAAATTTTGATGGTTATATTGGTATATGTATTTGGTATATGGTTGAGGCACATGTTGGATACATGGCTGGGACAAGTAGTTGATGAGTTGGCACATACATGAGGTGTATAGTTGATGATGTTGGTACATCTTGATGAGTCATAGTTTATGTGTAATTGATGCATGATTGGTACATATTTGGTGCATGGCTGATGCACTTGTTGATGGTATAGGTTGAGGTACAGGGAAGTGTATGGTTGATGCACTTGATTATGGTACATGTTTATTATAGGTTGTTTGGTACAATTTGGTGCATGGTTGATGCACTTGTTTATGGTACAGGTTGATTACAGGTTGAGGTACATGTTGATGCACACTTGATGCATGGTTCAAGCTATTGGTACAGGTTGTTTGGTGCAGTTTGATTGGTACAGGTTTACAATAGTATATCTCATAGTTATAGTGTGACAATGGTTCCATTACTATACTTCTACGTCAGGGTGGTTGGACAGGGCAAGGACAGGTGGTTGTAGACACCTTCCAGTTGTAGCTATAGAACATAGGGGGTTGTAGCATCCTTCTAGTTGTAGCTAGAGAATTGGGGATTTGGGGCTTCCCTCAGGTTGTATCCTGAGAAACTAGGGGGTTGGAGCCTCCTTCCAGTTGTAACTGGAAAAAAAAGGAAGTTGGTACTTCCAATGAATGTAGTTCTTAAAGACATATAAGAAAAAACATTCCGTTGTTTTCTCTCGCTTTGGGTTTCCATGTAAAACATTGGTGTATTATGTATGTGTGTGATTGCTCATTTTTTCATTGTTTATTTACTCTGCAACTATTGGATGATAATGCTACATTGATATAACACTTGCATTTTATGGTGAAAAAGGATTAAATTTCTCTATTACTGATTCACCCCCCCTCTTAGTAATCCAACAGTTGCACCACTAGTTCAGAGTCTCCAAACACTACAAGCTTTGTAATATTAATTTTTTTGGAAGCTTCTAATCCTACTACCAAGGCCTCATATTCAACCACATTATTGGTAGCTTCAAACTCCAATGTATAGGATAACATAATTTTCTCTTTTGTTGGATATATCATAACCATCCTTGCTCTAGAACCTTCTTTTGAGTAAGCTCCATCAAAGTATAACTTCCACACTCCATCATTTATAATTTCAACACTATTAGGTACATACTTAGGTCTAGGGAGTTGTACACCAATCTTATTTTGAACAAACTGCAACAACCCATATCTTCTTCAGTAGCATAAATTGGGTGATTTTTTGGGTTGTTTTGGTCACTCACCATATATGAAAACTTGGTTTCTTTGTAGAGTCTCCTATGCTCACCTCCAAAAACTAGGACTATGGCATATGTCATATCCATGTGCATAGTGTTAGCTCCCAAAATGAACCCGTCCCTTTGGTTGCATTTTGTGGTGGATAGCATGGCTATTGGTAGTTTTCTCAAATTAGTTTTGAGTTTTTCTAGCTGCAAAACTTAGGTTTTGATTTTTGTCTTAGAAATAAGATGACCCATAAAGGTCTTCTCTTTAAAATTTTCATAAAATGATTTCAACAGCTAATGTGTGTTTAAAAGATGAGTGTTAGCTGGTGAAAGTGGCAACTTTCAACAGTTAAGGAGCGTCTCTCATAGGTCTGTGCACTGGTGAAAGTGTTGATTTTCAAAACATCCAAAGAAGCATTGTCGCGGGTTGTGCACTGGTGAAAGTGAAGACTTTCAACAGCTAAGGAGCAGTTCTTACGGGATTGTGCGCTGGTGAAAGCGGTAAGTTTCAACAGCTAAGGGGTGTTTTCAACGGGTCGTTGGCTAGAGAAAGCGGGAATCACGTGCGTTTATCCACGTTTCAAAATCAAATGATAATGCGATCAACTCATGCCATGAAATCAAAAAGGACGCACTGGTGAAAGTGGATAATCATGAAAACTCAAGTTGCACATCCAAATCGGATTACAAATCGGATCCGGTTCAAAAACTCATGCTCCACAATCATGGCGTCGGGGATGGAAAGTTCAAATCCATTAACATAGGTACAGAAGCTGTACTACCTGGATGACAACATCAAATCAGTTCATTGCTTCCCTATCACGCATCGTTCATGAATGTTGGTTAAGTTTCTAATGGTGAAAGACAGAGTCGATTGCTTTCAACAGCGCAAGACCTCGGCCCGAAGAGTAGTTTACTGTGTTGTGTGTACAGAATCGGTTGGGATTTTGGGTTGCAGATGGTGAGGAGACACAGTGGGTCTTTATTAAGAAAAGAATTAGATAGCCTATCTTTCCTACACGTGCATCCAGAAGTACAGAAACAATTCTCCAATGCAGGTTGTATCGAATTTGTTGAGAGGCTGCAGAATGGTTGTCACCAGTCAAAAGCAGAGGCTTTTGCCAAAATTTTTGATGGGAATAAGGCTCGCATTGTGTCCTTGGAGATCATTGTATATGAAGCTACCATTGCTGCAGCGACCAACCTACCAAGATCGGGCCAGAGTTGGTTCAAAACTACTGCCACCAAAAACTTAAATTTCAGAGCTTATTTGAAGGAAGAGTTCAGGCACAATGCATGGAAAAAGAGCATGCTAGTTTCCCATTTAGAAGATGAGTGGCATGAGTTGTTTAAGGGCATCCAACTCTACATAACCTCGGAGGGTAGGCATGAAAAACTCATGATGTATCATTTCAAGCTCCTAGACCATTTCACAAGTAAAACGCTCCTCAATTTACCTTTTTTCTTACATAAGAGTTTAACTAAGGTCTGCAAAAAGATCAGGGCTCAACCCCTAAGCATGAAGAGTACTTTGTGCCACTTTGGTTTTATTAAATTGATCATTCTGGAGAAATTAAGATAGAAGGGAAGGAGCTGGCAATTTTTTTTATTTTTGGAGGGTTTTGAAACACAGACTTAGCCCGTAAATGAACAGGGGAAAGGTGGAAAGAAACAATTGACAACTCAAAGCAGTTCGAGGAAGAGGAGGATCCTACCAGGACCCCCATAAGATAGAATTTCTAGTGTGAAATCCCACAGGTCAAAGAAAAGGTTGAACTTTGAGCAGATCACAGAATAGCCTATAGAGCAACTTACAGAGAAGAAGACAAATGTATTAAACCTGCCCTACACAGACTCAGAACCAGAGCAAGAAGATGAGAGCCTTGTCATCAAAATCCCTGAACACTCAATTGAGATTGCACAGAATTATGAGACCTTTACTCATATTGAGGAAGGAGAAACATCAAAGAGAACTAAGTCGAAGAAAGTGCAAAAAATCAAGCATCTTAAGGAGGTAATTGCTCAGCAGGAAGTCTTAGAACGGGTAATCAAAGAAAGATACAAGAAGTTGTCTGATAACTTTGCAAAAACCAATGCTGCATTTGAAAGACTGGCTCGGGAAAGTGTTAAGGAGAAGAAAAGAAAGCAGAAGATCACCAAATATTACAATAGCCTATGGTGGCTTGCAAAGCACCTTAAAAGGAAGATCATAAGATTGAAGCGAAAACAAAAGCAAAAGTCCCACCCAGATTTGAAAGTACTTGCTCAAGTTGCTGTAAACATGCAAGGGGAGAAATCAGAGACACATTGAATTTTTGATAAAATCACAGTTTTGAAGGTGAAAACTCATTTTGGGTGCAGGCAGGGCTTTCACCAACGCACACCATATTTTTGTGACCAGTTAGCTGGCGAAAGGCAGCACTTTCACCATCTAACCAGCGAAATATAAAGCGAGTTAGCTGGTGAAAGAAAAAAAATCATTTTTGGAAGCCAAGGACGGAACAGGTCATTTTTCACAGGTTATAAAAGAGTTCCAGAGTATCAGGGCGATAACAACTTGCTTGCAAAGGATTCAGCATCAGAGATTCGAGGCAATTTTGGGAATCACATGCAAAACAAATTTCCTCAAATATTGACTATGAACGTTGAAGAAATCCAACTGTCAAGACAGGTGCCCTGCCATGTTTCATTACACCAAAGGCTCTAGGAGCTGAAGGATACAAATGGCAAATTTTTGAGATTGAAGACAATTTGAATGATAGTTTAGTTGTTAAATCTTTATTATCAAGTTGTTTAGTTAGATTTGACTTGCTATTTTTAGATATAGATACATGTTTTTAAGATCTGTAAAACTGATTGTAAGAGGCTATAAATGCCTATTTTTGCTAAGAGACAAGGGTTCAAACTGGGAGATATTTTATGCTGCTGTATAGACTCTTTTTGCAGAAATAAAGTTTAGTTTCCTTTCGTTTTCAATATCAGAATTGTCCATATTTCCTTTCCTGTACTTTGTTTCAGTTTATTTTAGTTCATGAAGACTGTTATCTCTTTATTGAGCTCATAGACTTGAAATTAAAGGATTTCTCTCTGTCTTGTATTAATCCCTACATTCACTTGTATTGGCAATCAAGAATAGTGTTCTCCATCCTCTCCTTTCAATTATTTGATCTGATTATTGTTTCCTGAAAGAACTGTATCTTTAGATGTGTGATGAGTTGTTTCTTACATAGATCATTAAAGACCCCATTGTCCCAAACACATAAAAACCATTATTTCTAAGTCACCAAGCATCCTTAGTCTACAACCCTAAGGAGTTTCTTGGAGTGATAACAAATTGGCGCCGTTGCCGGGGAGATGAAATTCAAGCTCTACTTTCCTGGGATACGACACAGAGCTAATCTTTGATGATAGACAAATATTAGACATTTTCAGTTGGTTGTAATCATCTATCTGGCGACTCCACAAGTTCATCTTGGCTCCTAAGAGGATCAGTACTAGGGCGAATCCTCAAGAATCACCGATCACACTAGTGTACAATCCAGAATTAATTCTCAGAAAGGGAAAGACAATTCAAGGTCAAACTTCAATATCAGATACAAAAGGTAATCCTCTTTTCAGTTCTGGAAAATCTACTGCAGAAAAATTTGAGTTCTTTTCAGAGAACACTGATGAAAAAATAGTTGTAAATATTGTAGAAGAACAAACTCTTTTTGATCAACAAAAAAATCCTAGTGATAAAAAATTGATAGACTATAATTTGATTGAAAAAACATCTAATACTTTAGAAAGAAGCCACAGTTCTTCTTCCCTTGAGTCTTTCCACTCTCAGCAACAAGAAGATCATTTGAACATTTATACTAGCCTCCTTGCTGTTGAACATCTCCTCCAAGAGCTATCTGCTAAGGGTGAAGAAAATTTAGTTGGATAGCTTGCAAATTTTTACAGAGCCTCTTATCAGACCTCTTTCCCATTAGAAGATTCACCTCTTTCACATTCCTCCAGTGTTGAAGACTTGAAGAAGAAACTATCATTTTCCCCACCTCTGATAGTCATGGCTGCACCACCTCCTTTGACTAAGATGAAATAAATCCTAGTTGCTAGGTATGCACCACTTATATTGCCAAACCCAGTAGCAGCCATGCCAATGGGAGACTATCAGAAATATATGCCCAAATTCATAGGCGAAGGCGATGTGTCTGCTGAAGAACATATTGAGGCTTTTTAAAGCTATGCAGAGAACCTTAATATTGAAGAAGAAGATGTTTGGACACAAGTTTTTGTCCAAAGCCTAGATGGCCATGCTAGAAAATGGTTCAAAGAACTCCCCGCTGGTTCCATTGCCGGAATCGAGCAATTGGATGAGAAATTTCTGAAACATTGGGGTGACATAAGAGATTTTGTCTACTACATCACATAATTCAGAAACTTGAGGAAACAAAGTAGTGAGTCAGTCTCTGATTTCACTAAGAGGTTTAACCGGATGTATGGAAAAATACCAGCTGAGATAAAACCGTCAAATGCTTCTACCAAGATTACATATTCTGATGCTTTTGATTCAGATTTCTGTTTACTGTTGAGAGAAAGGAGGTCACCAACATTATCTCTCATGCAAGATGTTTCCCTTGAGGTGGAATCAAATATTCTAGCCTCCCAGAAGCAGAAAGGAGATTCTGATAGGAGA
>JZKD02S0307700.1:247769-263622 GCA_000966675.3 Picea glauca
CTGTATAAGAAATAGTAAGTTCTCACATTTTCAGAGGTCACATTGGAGTGTATAACTCACATTTTGAATTATGGAAAATGGATACCTTGCACCCTTAAACAAGTACACATTCCATTTTCAGATCAAGCTTGCTGGACTAAAGAGTATGCTACTTCAGCAGCCGACAAGGGCATGGACATGCCGGAGTGCCCTGTCTCATCCATCGTGGCTGATGGGGAAGGAAGAATCCACGGATCCTCAAAGTAAGTCGTGCGGAATGACGAAACGTGAAAAATCTCAGCCTTGTGGTGATTCGATATAAACTTGACATCATTATGAGGAGGTGGGTAATAAAAGGTACCGATCAAGGATGGGCACAAACCAACTCCTACGTTAACGACACCGGGCTGAGGATTATCAATCATGGGAACTGTGGATGCCCCCAAAGTTGGGTCAGGCCTAGAGAAGGACAATTGATCAATGGTCATTATCCGATCCTCATGTGGAAACAAAAAGACTCTAAAAAATATAGCAACCACAACTTGCATAGAATAAGTCCAACTCCGACCTAACAAGAGGTTATAGTCGAGGGGAGCATCGACTACCTCTACTTCAACGCACACAGTCTTCCCTCCTAACTGCACAGGGAAAGAAAGAACGGTGCCATGTGGTCAGAAAGAACGATCGTCGAACGCAGTGAGGAGAGTCGGTGATGGAGACAAAGCAGGCTAACCAATGGATTTCCAACATGCTAACAACATAACGCAAGTCAAAGCACCCTCGTTTACCACCGTGCGGAATATATTCCATGTAAAAGTTTTTGTGGGATGAGCCACTACTATTTGAAATGCGACGTGGTAAGGCAGACGAGGTTTCAAGTCGGTTGTATCTAACATGATGGTACCCAGGTTACAAGTCTTAGTAGAGCCTAAAGCAGTCAACAAGGCTTTCCTCTGAGCAGGGCAACTTTGGAGGACCTCCAAAGTGGACATCGCACAAGGGGTTTGTGATAAATCTTCCACCACAAAGTAATTCTGGGCAGCCCTTGCGTTTGGGTTGTGAGAAGATTTCTTAAATGCACCCTTTGGGATGCGTGTCATTGTTTCACCCAACGTCTTCTCGATCTGTAGAGGAAGAGATGGGATCTTGGCTTCTTTACCCTTCTCAGAGGTGCTTGGTTTACTATAGTCGTGCGCTCTATTCATTATTAAAGCATCACCCCTAACCATATAGACGTTCACGGTAGAGGAACTGTTTGGAGGAGGGCAGGTTTCCTGGCTGCCCCCTTTGGCACTTGTAGAGGCTTGAGTTAAATTTTTCCCATGCTGAAAGGGATTAGTCAACATGGCTTGCTGTTGCTGTGTGACAAACTTTTGGGCCTCTGCAAGTCGAGGAAATAGATGGGTCAGGTGATATTCTGCACACAAGTTGCATGGATACCTCGCCTTCCACTTTTCCATAGTGCCCTCGCCATCATTATCAGTGGGTTTTTTATCCCCCTTACCCTTCTTGCGTTGTTTTTTCTTCCCTTCAGGCTGCTGGGGGGCCTTTGGGTTAGTCGTCTGCACAGAGTGTACTTCCGACATTTGGGTAGGAGGAGCAGCCAAAGTAGTAGTCTGGCTGGCCGCTGAGTGTTGTATAGATAATTGTTGCAATTTTTTTGTCAATTTCTCAGCGGGCTTGGTTTGTGCCGAACCAACGATACCATCGGCATGTGGTCCGGCTCTCTGTCTAGTTTTATCCAGTATCGATCGTGGTGCATCTGGCAGGATGTTGTATAATAAACCAGAATGAGAATAGATGAGCTCAAACTGTTGAGCCCTCATGATGGCATATTCTTCGGAGAAAACTCCTGAAGTCGCGACGTCTTTGGATAATTGTCGGACTAAAGACTTAAGGAACCACTCAAGCAGGAATGTTGGTGGGACTAGTACTTTGATTAGACTCTTTCGACGTCTCCACTCTCGGATATCATCAGAGATATGGTCCGCTGTCATCTATTCGAAATTGGCAAGCAGCTCAGTGCCAGCATCGTATCTCACAGGTAACTGGAAATGGTTAAGGAAGGCCATCGCCAGTTCACCAAAAGAAGAATATCGTGTGCGATCAAGCTCAATGTACCATTTCGCAGCACTCCCGATAAGAGTGCGTTGAAACAATCGCAACTGAATGGAGTCATCTTTCAGTGAGTTAGATGAACACCAAAGATGGAAAGTATTCACGTGATCACCTGGATCTTCGTTAGGATTGGCCTTGAACTTGGGAATGTCCGAAGGCAACTTCGTTGGCATAGGAGGCCAACGTGGATCACGACAAATAGGATCATTTAACAACCGTGTCAAATCTGGAAAGTGTAACGTCGCCAAGAATGGTAGTTTAGGTTGCTGCTGATGGCCTGGGAAAAAGGGTCCTGGGGTTTGACTAGCACCAGGTTGCCAGGAAAAGTTTGGTTGCTGGCCCAGATTCTGGTAGAAACCATGGCCCAGACCAGCGTAAGGATTTTGCATTTGTGGAGACATCATTGGCTGATTCCCCATGAAGGACATAGGATGTTGGGCATTCATCGTGTTTGACGGAATTTGGGAAGGATTACCCCATGTCGGTCCTGATGGGAGAGGCATAGAATTCTGTCCGGGGTTCCATTGACTGTGGAAAGAATTACCCTAGAATGACATTCCAGAGGAAGGAACAGATCCTTGTCCTGAGTTCCAAGGTCCTGCTATGTGTGCCCCCGATGCAGGAATAGTACCCTGCACTGGAGTCGACTGTCCAAAGATGGGAATACCCCCAGATGGGAAAGCAGTGGATGCGAAAGTGTTGTTACCAAACGTCTCGTTCCAAACAAACGGTGACGAACCTACCAGATGAGTTTGCGCAGGTGTTCCTAGACTTCCGGCTTCAAATAAAATCGTGTGTGAAGGCTGCTCGGCGGACTACTGATGCAGACCACCAAGCGAAGGGGACGAAGGAGAGATATGACCTCCAGCATAAGGAAAAGCATTGAAAGGGACAGGAATGCCCCCAAGTTGACCTTGCAGAGTAGCGTTAGAGATCCCTGCCCCCAGACCCAAAGTCTGTAAAGTGGAGTAAGTGAGTGCAGGACTTGTACCTGAACTAGGCATACCGTATGAGAACGGAGGGCCGGTCGCACTAGGTGTGAAGGGAGGTGTGGCCGCCGCGATAGATGGGGTCGGTCCACTATGCAACATAGTTGTGGCCGAGACCGTAGTGGCTCGGACCAATGATGGAAAATTAAGAGATGCCTCTCCTGTGGTAGCAATGGTGGTGGGAATGGAATAATTCCCAGAGGAAGTAACAACGTTTGTTGCCATAGCTGTGTGAGGCACTGACATGCGTTCGTAAAATTGAATTGGCACAATAACTTGTGGCCAAGTATTAGTGGTTGGGGTTTCAACCGAACTAAGAATGGTGGTTGATTCCTTCGGGAGTTGTTCGGGCACAATGGTTTGTAACTCGGTTGCTTCGAAAGACCCTTGTTGGTCTAGCTTCCGCCTCAATGGTGGCGGGGGTGGCTCCAGTATAACCGGCGGTAGGCCCAAAAGCCTTTGTGACCGGTGGAGCTCGGGATCCTCCACTGTGTGAGAAGATCCAAGACACGCTAAGGTATTCTACAAGTGCAAACAGTAACACACACTAAAAGAAAGCCCCTATGAGATAAGACAAGCAAACACTAACTATTTTGAAGAATAGTTACAACAACCAACACTAGAGCAACTTATCGGTGCAAGTGCAACTCGAAAATGGAAGCACCCTCTGGATATACTCTGCAAAGTGTGGCCCGATTTCTGTCCTAGGTATCGCAATATACCCCCGCAGTCACCTGTGTATGTCCCTAGAAAAGATTGGCAACTAGTTTGCCAGCAAGCGAACAGTCACCAGGCGGGTACAGTCGATAGTCGGGTAGACCATCATGAGCAGGGTATCAAGCTCGAAACCTGTCGAGGGTATTGAGAGAAAATGGTCTAGAAGACAACTGAGGACCTCGAATGGATTCGAGACCCACGAAGCCTCGTGGAAAATGCAAACGACGGAATCCCTCAACAAATCCTCGATATGTGTTCTCCACTATGCTTGGCCCGGCTTTGGAGGGGTTATCTCCACTACCTTTCCTTACGCGACCTCGTTTTTAGCCCCTTTGTTAGAGGGGGGTCCCAGATAACTTCCACGAAACTAGACTTCTACACTCCCTATCACATACTCCAATGTTTGGTTTTGAGTGGCCTTGGAGAGTTTACTCTCCAACCTATCCCAAGGCCCTAGTCCTGAGCTAGTGTATGAACCCTACAAAAAAAAAGTCTAATATATTTTAATTAGCATTGCTTTTATGGGATTTTTTACGTCACAAGGTATGAAAGTGAAACTGATGATGTGTAAAGACTCAAAGAAAAAACAAATGCACAAAATGCTGGAAACAAAAACTTTTACTGAATGCAAAAATCAACAACTTTTCACAAAGAAAGACTTCTTTTCTTTTCAATTTTGCTAAGATTTCATGCAGTAAACATAAAGGAATTTTCTCTCAACTATGAGCTACTTATGCTGTAAACGCACTGCAAAAAATTATGAACAAAAAGACTTCTCCCTAGCTATTGATGCACAACACAATCTTCAAACAAAGAAGAAAATGAAAAAGAGATATATTTTTTTTATTTGAGTGCTAAATGAAGCAACAAAGGGAAAATCCCGACAAGCACAAAACCAAGAAAAAAAGATAAAATTATGGCTTAAAGCGCAGATCGCAAAGAAACAGAGAAAAGACACACAATGGAAATCGAGAAAGCACCGCTTCTTACACTTGTCTGAAAACCATAAAACACAATTTTTTTTTTCTTTTTCTATCAACTATCAACTAAGAAAAATAGGCTAAGGTTAAGAGGCCCTAACCTACTGACTGTGCAACCCTAGAATCAAACCCTTGAAAGGAACACTTCTCACCACAGGAGGGGATGACTACCCCAACCTGATTGAAAAGCAACCAATCAAGCCCACTACTGTCACTGAAACAACACGCGTGAAAACGCGTGCTGAGCTATAACAGAGCGCGGGTACCCGTGGGCTGCACTTGCACAGGCCGCGTGTATGTATAAACTCTAAGAAAAAACTAAACACAGGCAGAATAGACCTATAAAAGGCCTCTGGTATTGACAACTAGGGTCTCTGGAAGTCTTGGATGCTTCTTCTTAACAGAAAACAAAAACAAAACTGCTAGAAATAACAACATGCAATAAAGCAAACTAAAACAAGACCATGAACCAGCAAGACTCAGACAAGATCCAGAAAGCCCCCTGAGAATGTATAGTTATGACAGGGAAGAGGAGGACTGCCTCTCAATCTTTCTGACTCTTACACGCTACTGAAACCTCTACAACAAGCATTTAAACGCGGGCTGTAAGAGATTAGGGTGCGGGTCACACTCGTGCAGGCCTTCTGCAGGCCGCGTGTACCTCTGTGTGTCCTGATAATTAATGTCAAGCAACAATCAAGGAAAAACTGGTATAAAGAACCAGGTTCCCTGCTAGCTCTGACCTAACAGAAAATATACAAACAAAGAAACAAAAAATATAATCCTTTAAACTACCCAAAAACCTCAACTAAATCCGGAAACCCTAAGAGTATCTTCCCCAGTGGAGTCGCCAATTCTGTTGTTGGGAAATAATACCCTACGGACTAGCAAACTAGGGTATGATTTGCATGCAGATATTGACCTTAAAGAAATGACCTTTTAACCTATCATCCCAAAACTTAGACCCCTCTTTCAAGACACATGCATGGAAAGGAACTACTAACCTTTTTACTGATGTTTGGTGTAGATCCTCCGTTGCGCTTTGCCTGCTTACTTGCACTACTCCTTCCAAAGTTAACCTGCAATCAAGACAAAACACTACGCATGCATGCTATTTTTCTACTTGAGGGTTAGAAATTAAGAATAAATTACACAAATCACATATAACTCATGCATTGGGACGGGAAAAGTATTCTTTTATTAATCTCAAGATGAATCAACTTACAATAATAATAGAGACCGGCCACCGCTCCTCGATCCTGATCCTGGGTTCCTCCTCTTCTTTGTCCTCCAACTTCTTTACATTAATTCTCCTTAGGCTTGAGGAAAGGCTAAAGGGTTGGGACAAATGGGTTCGGTAAATGGGTAGAGTTTCTTTGCTATAATTTTCCTCCCCCAAATAGTACCCCTACCCCTTCTTTTATAGGCTAGAAGAAGCTAGGGTTTTGGACGAACTCTCGGCCATGCATGGCTGGGAGTTTCAGTTAACTGACCCATATATTTTTGTCCCGTCAGCAACTTTCCTATTTTTGTTCTTTGTTAGGTAAGCGTGGGCTGTAGTAGGCCTGCCAGCGTTCCAACGCGTGTAGTAGTAGGCCCGCCAGTGTTCCAACGCGTGCAGTAGTGGGTTAGGGCACGTGTCACTTGATTTAAGAGGATTTTCAAGAGTTTGTTCAGCATGGCTTTGGCAAGGAAGGGATATGAGTTGGCCTGATGCCAGGTAAGCATGTGTGGTGCAATTTAGGGTTATAACACTCCTCAAATCCATTCCCCATGTCAAATCTGGTGGGAAAATTTTTGTGAGAAAAAGGAAACAAAGGAACCCTCATTATTTATAGTCACGACCACCTGGGAATCCTTCAGGGATTATATTAAGGAACAATACTACCCTGTCATAAGTTATGATGACTTGTATACTAAATGGACCACACCACGGAAAGAAAGAGACCAAGCAGTGCTATCTTCCATACCTTGCACACCAAGCTGGGTATCAAATATTCAAAGCGACATCTGGTGCTCAAGTATCATTGTGCTCTGCATAGATACATCTAGAATGAAATGGAATTTTTGGATATCTCATCATTGGGCACGACCTATCGATATGATGTCAAAATTGAGCAGAATCTCAAACAAAATACATGAAAATTTGGGCTTGGGAACCCCTCGCGGTAAAAATGAGGAAAGGGTGACCCCAAATTACAGAACAAAGGACAAATAAAAGATGGACAACATTAGGACAAATAGTCCAAGCCGCAAGCAATGAAGGATATCAAAAAGACAAAGAAGGATATCGAGAAGTGGTGTGACTTCCATAAGAGCCCTTGGCATAACACTGTTGATTGTCACTCAAAGCAGTCGCTCATGGCCGAAGTGAAAGCCTCTGAATCAGATGCAGTTCTAACTATGAGTCAGAACTAGAAAGGAGAATATGGATCATTGACGTGGAACCTAGTGCCACCGTTGCTACCACCAAGCTCTAGCCTGGTGAACCAGACAAGCCAGAAGAAGGCGAGAACCTTTTCCATTCAAAGATGTGGGTAAAAGGCACCTCGTTTCACTTCATTGTTGATACCAGTAGCCAAAAGAACCTCATCTTAGTAGAGGTCATCAAGTGGTTGGCCTTGCTGAAAACTCCACACCCGCAATCCTACACCATTGGATGGCTCCGCCAAGGAAGCGATCTCCGCGTTAGCCAATAGTGTCGATAGTCTTACAACATCAAGTCCTTTAAAGATGAGGTATTGTGTGATGTTTCTCCTCTCGAAGTTTGTAATGTTCTTTTGGGCCAAAATTATTTATGGAAACTTCGTGATGTATATGAGTCTAGGCCTCATAGTGTTATTATTAATATGAACAGGAAATTGTACAAGATACCCGAGGCAGTCCCTCCTAGTGCTATTTACTTGATCTCTGCCAAGCAATGCAGGAAGGTCATCTCTCAGACCGAGAAACTTTTATTCTTCATGATTCTCTCTCAGAGTAAGTGAAAGATTGTAGCCACACCTAGGGCCACTGTGGTTGATATCTCCACACAACAAAAGAAAATTGATATGGTCATGGAAAAATACACAGATATCTTCTCCTCTCCTACCAGGGTACCTCTTCACTTCCAGGTCAAGCATCCCATCGATTTGACCCCAGGCGCACCACTACCTAATGGGCTGGTCTACCGCTGCTCTTTGTTAGAAAATGAGGAGATCAAGAGGAAGATCTAAGAATTTATCCACAAGGGGCACATATGTCCTAGATCATCACCTTGTAGGAGCCCAATCATATTGGTACAGAAGAAATACAAGACCTAGAGACTCTACATTGATTACCGAGCCTTGAATAAAATCACAGACTGGAATTGGTACATGATTCCCTGAATCAATGACCTCGTTGATAAACGCATGGGGGAAAAATACTTCAGTAAGATTGATCTGAATTCTGGCTACCACCAGTTCCGAATAGAACAAAGAGATGTATGGAAGACCACCTTCAAGTCAAAAGAAGGTCTTTTTGAATGGTTGGTCATTCCCTTTGGGTTGACAAATGCTCCAAAAATTTTTATGAGGATGATGGACGATATCCTACGACCTTTCACCAGTGCATTTGTAGTAGTGTACCTGGATGACATCTTCATCTACAACAAGACTTGGGCAGAACACTTGAAACATATTCAACATGTTCTACACACCCTGTGGCAACACAAACTATATGAAAACTTGGAAAAATGATCCTTCGGCATGGACAATGTCCATTACTTAAGATACATCATTGATAAACATGGTTTTCATGTGGATCCAGCCAAGATCTGGGTCATCCGTGACTGTCCATCCTCAACCACACTCACTCAACTTTGGAGCTTCTTGGGCCTCACCAATTTCTATCGCAACTTCAAGTTGGGATTCTCTCATATCGCATGGGCCCTCAGCCAAGTAACTAGGGGTGGCAGTAAGGAAAAATTTGTGTGGGGCCTGTCCCAACAACAAGCCTTCAATGAATTGAAGCAGCGTTTGTGCTCATCCCTAGTACTTTCATTACCGAACCTGCAACATCCCTTTGATATCGAGACAGATGCTTCAGACTATGTTGTGGGTGTCGTTCTCACTCAACATGGCCACCTTGTGGCATATCATAGTGAGACATTGTCAGATGCTATTCGTATGTACCCTACTTATGAAAAATAAATGTACTCCATTGTGCAAGCCTACTTCCAGTGGAGACATTACATTTTGGGGAAGGAGACAGTCATCCACACTGATCACAAGCCACTACAATTCATGGAGACCCAAGGAAAATTGCAGAATGACCACCATCAGAAGTGGTCAACATACTTACAACAATTCCACCTCAACATCAAGTATAAAACATGAAGTTCCAATCGAGTTGTTGATTGCCTCAACCAACCTCCAGTTGCGACACTCACCATGGTGCTAGACTCTTGTGGCCATTGGACCTCTGGATGGCCCCAACTCTATGAGACAAACCCTGAATTCTCCACCACCTACCAAATGTTGGGAGAAAAGTTAATGGTCGCTAATTTCCATCTTTAGGATGAGATGTTGTGTCATCTGGTCTATCTATGTGTTCCATCAAGAGAGAAAATGAAGATGATTTTGGAAGCTCACTACAGTCGGGTGGTAGGACACTTTGGAATCGAAACAATAGTGGCAATGTTGCAGAAACATTTCTACTGGCTAAAACTTTGACAGGATGTCGACAAGTATATGAGGTCCTGCACCGCTTTTTCTATTGCCAAACCAACCACTAAAAAACAGGGCTTGTACACCCCTCTTCCTACTCCTGAAAATCCATGGGAATCCATCTCAATGGACTACATGTTGGGCCTCCCATCCACCAAGAGGGGCAATGACCATGTTTCTGTGTTTGTTGATTGTTTTTCCAAGATGGCGATTCTGGCTGCTTGCAAGAAGAACATCACTACAGAGGCCACTGCCAAGCTATTCTTTGAATGCATCTGGGTACACTTTGGGATCCCACAAACCATTGTCTTAGATCATTATAGTCGATTCCTTATCACATTATGGTTGAGCCTCTAGTCACTACTGGATACCAAGCTCACAAAATCCACTTCCTTCCACCGCTAAACAAATGGCCAAACTGAGGTTTTCAATCAGATGATCGTACATATCCTGTGCATGTACAATTTGAAGCACCCATGAACATGGGATAAGAGCCTTCCCTATGTCTATCATAGCTACAATTGAGCCTTGCATAGCTCAACTAGCCACAACCTCTTTCAGGTGGGGTTGGGATTCCAACCATTGGGCCCCATGGATGTTGCACTACCCCTGGTGACCACCTCGATCGACTCATCCCCTGATCCACAAAAAGATGACAAATCCACCTAGTTCATTGAGCAGATCCAATAAATCTACCAATAGGTTCAAGATATTTTACAAAAGTCCAATTCCAAGTAAAAGCAGTGCCATTATTAACATCGAGTGTCACATAAGTTTCAGGTGGGCGAAAAAATTTGGTTGCACTTGCAGAAAGAACTCCTTACAGGGTCCCATTGGAAGCTTCAACCACTCTAGTATGGGCCATACACCATCACCAATGCTGTGTGTGACAATGTGTTTGCGCTCAACATTCCCCCTTTTCTTGGCCTGCACCCAGTCTTCAACATGGCTCTCCTTCAGCCATATTTCCCACCATTATTGGACACCTTAGAGATAACAGAGAAGTTGACACCAACAGTGCTCAACCATGACTGCATTCAACATGCATCCAATGATAAGAATGTGGACACACAGATCAAGGGAACTCGAAAAAAAAGGATCCATATTTATCGAGTTGTCAAAGCAGGGCAGCTCCTGTACCAAGGCAAGTGGCTCACCCGTGGCCAAATTTAGCAGAAATTCCTCATTTGATGGCGGGACTCATCACAATGGAGACCATTGCTTCCTAAGGGGGGAGGATTGATATATATAAATTTTGGTGGCCTCCCACCTATTCCAACTGGTTCAGTTTGGCAGTTTGTTTCCTAGTTTTTGGGTCTTGACTTGTGGGGTTGTTTTGAGGCCCTAAACAACGTTTTTAGGGCTCGTCACAGTCAGAAATAACCTTTGATAGATAATAGAAAAATGTGTATTCCTCGGATAGAAATTTCCAACGGGATATCATGCACCTAAAACGAAGATCGTATGCAAAAGTTACGACCCCAGGAAGTTGATGTACTAACTTACCCAAACGGGGCCCACATGACTTTTGGCGCTTCATCTCCTAAGGTTAGGTTTTTGGATGTCTAGGGTTTTTTACATTCATGTTTATTGTAAAAAGGCCTTCAGAGCCTCATTTTAATTATATTCTTGCAAATGAGCCCAACCGTCCCATCTCTTCTCAGAGATAAGACGCCACCATTCCAACAAACTTATTTTCCGCTACATTTTACAATTTATGCTTATTTCCTTATTGAATAGAAAACCGATTTTACTGTATCTCTGTTATTATGTGTTAATCATATTTAAAAAATATGTATTCATTTTGTTCTGCTCATAAAATATGGATCAATTGATCTATAATCATTGCTCCCCTACAGTGTATATCAGATCACTACAATGCTCTGTACCCTTGAAAAGAGGAGCATTGATCTCCTTTTTTTGTGATTTTTTCACTTTTCTGCTCAGTTTTTCTCAGTCTATCTTGCAGATATTTTTTCCCAGAGTCTATATTTTGGATTTTGGCTTTGTTTGGGTTGAATATTTTGTACTTATCACTTCTTTTTTTGTCTTGTTTGAGCTTGCGACCTTTTCCAAATTGCGAGATTGATTCGCCTTGTTTTTCTTGGTTTGGTTTGAATTTTGCGAAGTTCCTGGTTATCTGAATGATTGAAAAGGTTTACAAAAGTTTGTTGGTCTTAATTTACTTTTCAAATCTTTCCTCTTTGAATGATTTGAGACTTTATGCTTACCACAACCTATCTTGGATTGCTCTTTCTTGCTGCTTCTTTTGTCAAGACATTTGAGTGATTCCTCTTTCTCTCTATCAATTTTTGGATTCTTCTTTGAACTTTCTTGTACTCCTTGAATGATTTTTGATTGTCAAGTTCTTGATTGATTGAGTTATATTCTTTCATTTATTGTTATCCTATGAGTGCATTATTTGTTTGAAATCCTTTTTTATTCGTTCCTTTTATATCTGCATTAGACTCTTTCATTTCGATTGAAAGTAATAGAGTGTTAAAGGATTTTCTTTTTCTTTCGTTAGATATTAGAATCAAACAAAGAAGATAATTTCATTATTTATTTTGGGTAGTGTAGATAACTAGGTTACATTTAGAAGATTGCATTTGGGAATTGGGTGTTTTTGTTTAAGAAAGTTGAACCTCTTCTCCATCCCGTATACAGGATTCATTGAAGAAAAAGATTTGCATCTCATTTTTCTGCATTCTTTTGGTTTCGAGTCTAAAACATCATAAGTTTCACTTTCACACCCTTGAGTAAACAACAACACTAAAATGAAGCGCTTATAAAATTGATCAGATACTTTTATATTTTCTGGTAGCGAACCTACATTAGCAAGTGTAGGGCTTTGGAATAGGTTGTGAGGATAACTTTCCAAATCCATCAAACAAACATACAATCTTGTGCTAGGGAGCAGTAAATCCAATTATTCATATAAGCATAGCTGAGATCCCCCTCTCACACAAGGGTTAAACATGAGGTCATGTGCAGGAGAGAAACAAATATTTCCCCTCCGAATTTTAACCCACGTAGTGGAAGGATCATATATCAAGGGTTCTTCTTGAGAAATGATTGTTTTCATTTGGTCTTGGAGATTCGTGAATCCTGAATCTGTTTTGGGTTCTCAGTGGTATTCTGGTCCACTTGTCTTCATTTCTCTTGAATAATTTTGGACTTGTTATCCTACCCATATGTTTCTTCCTGAATTTTGACTGTACCCTCCCAGAGGCTGATTACAATTTGGTAACCTTAGTGGCCTATATCTGTAGGGTTGACGCACAAGGTGACGGTCAAGGGGAGTCTTCATTGTACCTGGGTCAGATGTTGGTTAAACTCACTCAGGCTCCTTTGAGGGTACACCCATGGGTAAAACTGTGTGGGAACTTGCACCAAGGCATAAGTCTGTTAAACAAGTTGCCAATGCAACTGATCCACCTGCTATATCCCAACCCCTTCCTATATTGATATCGCGATGTTGGATTTCATCACCAACTAGTGGCTTCATTATGGGAAGGTTTGTTTGATTGTTTGATTCTTATATTTGTAGTGTCTGTTGTTTGTTTTCCTTAGTGGACTTTAGGTCGAGTCAGTGTCAATGGCGTCAACTCATGGGAGTACCAACGGAGGAACCCCTTTTCCCGGGGAACCTTTCGCCTTTCCTTCTCTTGGAAACATTGGTCCTCCTTGCATTGTGACACTGAGTCTTCCAGGACTCATGATCGTATTATTGGTTTGGTTGTTCCCCACTCCAGTGATCTTGAATCTTCCCAGTGCTTCATATGCACCTAATTCTTCATATGAAAGCACACCACCAACATATCAACCTCATGTCGACCTTTTTCCTTCTTCACCCATCAGGTCTCCTTCCCTTTCTCCTTATTCACCTAGTGAAAGATCAAAAGTGAGTAGCTAGGTTGATAAGAAGAAGAATAAATGGAAAGAGAAGAATAAAAAGAACCAGACAGGGACTAAGCCTCCAACCACATTAGATCATGTTGGATCCAAGAAACCAACTACGGTTAATCATACTGGGAGTGTTGATAAAGTCGACAAGTCTAAAATGAAGAATCCTAAACCCAAATTCCCTTGAAGGATTTGTAAGGGTAACCACTTTCTAAGGAATTTACCGGGTCTCCCCAAGGTCTTATAAATGTGGTCTTCCACATCATGAGCCCCCGCGTGACATGTTGGTGACACCCCATCAACCAGTGACTTTAAGGTTAATAAGAATAAGAGAACCGTCAAATTTCCTTGCTTGTTATGCGAAGGTGATCATTACTCTCATCTTTTCCCTCGTATCAATGAGGCTTCTTATCTTTTGGAAAAGATTCAACTTCCAATTGGTTATCGTAGTATTTCTTTCAAATGATCATTAGTTGATGGATTGGTTAATATGGTTCCATCGCTAGACAGTCTGGTTGATCAGGTCGTCAATCTGGTTTCATCCTCGGTAGAACCAAAAACCCAAATAGTTGATCCAGTTTCGTCATCAATCAGCCCCACTGTTCATCTGAACAGTGAAACCCAAGTGACTGATCCAATTTCGTCATCAATCAACCCCATGTTGGATTACTAAGAGGGGGGGTGAATCAGTAATGGATAAATTGAATCCTTTTTAACCACAAAATTCAAGTGTTATATTAATGTAACATTATCATCCAATAGTTGCAGAGTAAATAAAAAATGAAAAAATGAGCAATCATACACATACACAGTACACTAGTGTTTTTACATGGAAACCCAAAGTGGGATAAAACCACATAATTCTTTTTCTTATATTTCTTTAAGAATTACATTCATTGGAAGAACCAACTTCCTTTGTTTTCCAGCTGCAACTGGAAGGAGGCTCCAACCCCCTAGTTTCTCAGTCTACAACCCCCTATGTTATCTAGCTACAAACACCTATCTTTTCTCTATCCAACCTCCCTGATGTATAAGTAGAATGATGGAACCATTGTCACACTATCACTGTGAGATATACTATTGTAACCCTATACCAATCAACTTGCACCAAGAAACCTGTACCAATAACCCGAACCATGCATCAACCATGCATCAACCTGTACCTCAACCTGTAATCATGCATCGACCATGCATCAACCTATACCTCAAACTATAATCAACCTGTACCATAAAAAAATGCATCAACCATGCACCAAGCTGTATGAAACAACCTGTAATCAACTTGTACCATAAACAAGTGCATCAACCATGCACCGACCTGTACAAATAACCTGTCACAACAAATTGTCCAAACAACCTATCACAACAACCTGTCTCATCAATCTTATCGACCAAATCAGATCTACTCACCAAGATAAATCACCAAGACAACTCTCAAATATGTGCATCAAGCAATCATAACACAACACCTCATAATCATCACCAAGATCAATATGTGCTTTTAATGATATATCAAGACAAATATGCTACATCATCCATAAACCATGTGTCAACAATACTACTAACAGGTGCCTCCAACCATGTACCAAGTATCTACCAATCATGTATCAACTAATCATAAACTATGACTCATCAATATGTACCAACACCATCAACTATGCACCTCATGTATGTGCCAACTCATCAACTACTTCTCTCAACCGTGTACCTAACATGTACCTCAAGCAAAATCCCTCATCAATTTCATCATCCAAATCTGATTTTTAACTCTATAATAGACCTGGTTTATATGATCACATATATGCAAACCTTCCTTAACTTTAACAACAAGAGACTAACATTTTCATCAAACTTTACTTTAGTCTCAAATGACTAATTTTGGATTAGTCAAAAACCCTAACTTGCAATAATCATAACTATGTACCTATAATGAATAAAGATCTGAAAATGGCACACAATGTTCTTCAATGTATTTTATGCAATTCCTCCATATTTCACAACTTGGAACCTCTTAGAAAAGGAGTTATAGCAAAAAAGGGATACCTTGTTGAATTCTGGCTTATTCTAGAGAGCGAACTTGTAGAGCATGCCCCGCACATAATATTTGTTGTATGAATCTGAAAATTGTACACATAATACTATAGACTATAATATAACCAATACATTTGGTCTTACTAAATTTGGATATGTTATGAAGAATTTATGACGTTTTTACCCAAAACACATGTTTTAGACTAGTTTCAGGACTAGCCACAAACCCTATTTTCTACGGAGTGTAACTCCATAAATACAATGACCCACAAGCTGAAATTTATACCAAAACTACTTGGATATGTTTCCTCAACGACCTCCGAATTTCATGGTCTGAATCATTCTAGAAAAAAAATTATTGCAAAAATGGTGAGATGACCTATAAATAACATACCTTAGAAAGCATCATCAAAAGAATTTATCCTCCCTTGAATTTTGGCCTTCT
>JZKD02S0307700.1:263949-274401 GCA_000966675.3 Picea glauca
TTAACCCACTTTCCTTATTTTAGGGTTAACCCACTTCTAACCACTTGTCCACTTAGTAATTTATCCATTAAATTTATTATTTAAATAATTTATTTTGTATTCACTTTGAATTATATTACACTCATCTCTTCAATTTATTATTTACCTTATAAAATTTCTTAAACCACTTTGAGTACTTTGACCTTTTGGGGCTTCTAGATGATTCATGAGGGTTCTCCAACTTCACATGGCCATAACTCTCTAACCGTGAGGAGTTATGTGACATTCCACATATCACTGGAAATGGAATGACATGTAACATCCATATAGAATATTCTTACCTGAAAATATATCAAAACTCATACCATTATCCATCAAACAAACTTGGGCCCATTACCCAAACCTTTCTCCAACTTCACATGGCCATAACTCTCTAACCGTGAGGAGTTATGTGACGTTCCACATACCACCATAAATGGAATGACATGTACTATCCATATAGAATAATCTTACCTTCAAATATATTAAAACGCATACCATTATACATGAAACAACCTTGGGTCCATTACCCAAACCTTTGTGATACCAGAATTTGCTACTGGACTTTCTCCAAGGGTTGACATCAATCACTAAGGGTTGAAATCAATATACAATATCACTCTCCAATGGTTGAAATCAATGAAAACCAACAATCCATACCAACTTTCCATCAACCTAAGCCAACTGTATGACACCCCACTCCTCCCTTGAAAAGTGCCAAAGTGGTCGATCTTGTTCCATCATCGGTTGATCCCACTCCCTTAAAGAGTGCCAAAGTGGTCGATCAGGTTCTGTCATTGGCCGATCCCACTCCTCCCTTAAATATTGTAACCAAAATGGTCGATCTGGTTCCATTGTCAGTCAATCCCACTCCTCCATTGAAGAGTGCAACCAAAGTGGTCGATCCGGTTCCATCATCGGTTGATCCCACTCCTCATTCAAAGAGTGAGGATGTCACTCAGGTCTACCTCGTTAATATTTATTCACCCAGACAAGGGGGAACTCCGCTCGTCCCGATGCACCCCCTTCAAGAAATCAAATGATTTTTGTTAATTGAAATCATTTGACAGAACCCCACATTCCTTCTTATGTCCCTTTCCAAATCGTCATGAAGGTTTGTGATAGGAACATTCCTAACACTATAATAGATGAAGGTGCTTATGTTAGCATCTTATCTTTGAATGCTTGGAAAGATTTTGGTTCCCTACAGCTTGCACCTGTGACTTAGAATCTGTTGACCTTTGACAGAAGAGTTATTCAACCTTTATGGATCCTTCCTCAATTTCCAGTTACTTTGGGAGGAAAAATGGTCTACGTCGATGTGATGGTAGTTCACGACCCCTTGGAATTTAACCTGCTCCTTGGGAGAGATTATGTCTACATTATGAGAGCTTTTGTGTCCACTCTCTTTCGAGTTGAATTGTTTCCATCACAATGGAAACATAGTAATAATCAACCATATTTCATTCATTGACCCTCATCTGATGGTCAACCATACGACTTCCTTGAATGGTCCATACATGCCAGCGGTGTCCGCCCCATCGTAGGTCAATTATGTAATGACCTTCCCCATGCGTTCAAACCTGCACGAGAGGGTGTCTCTCCCTTATCCTAAATTATATCCAGTAGTTGACATGGTCATCTCTTCAATAGGTTTATTAGAGCCATATCTCCCTACCCTTATCGAGGTCGTCGACATGTATTCCTTCTAGAGTACTTTTCTTCCATCTAGCAAAGATCTCCTAGAAGACATGAATGACGTTTGTCCTTTGACATGTATTCCTTCCATAGAATTTTCCTCTTGGAAGCCATGATCAAGGAGAGGTAACGAGCATAGTTTTTGCTTCTCTGTGGCAAGCTCATTAAAAAATGAAACAAAGGTCTTGAGCATAGTTTTTCTTCTCTGTAACAAGCTCGTTAAAAAATGAAACAAAGGTTTTGAGCATAGTTCTTTTCCTATGTCGAGCTCGTTAAAACATGGAAAAATCACCTCTCCTATCAATTTGAGTCTTTTCACTATATATCGTAGATATTGAGTCAATTCCTTAGCTATATCTCATAGATTTCGAGTCAAGTCTTTTGTTAGGTCTCATTTTTGAATCTTCATTTCATCCACACTTATCCTTTTTCTCCAACTAGTACATAAATTGGTGACAACCTCAAAGTCGATGAATGAAATGAAGCTTGGGGGGCATGTCTCCAGCATTTGATTATCATTCTGGAGTTAATCTGCCAGCTTTGCAAGCTGGGGGAAGAATACCAACTACCATGGGTATCCCTCAAAACCTTTGGAAATTACGTTGGGAAATTACAAACATAGTTTGATTTATTTTCAAGCTTGTGTAAAAATGAAACCAATTATGAGATTAGTCTTTTTTCTTTCTCGAGATAAAAAATACATGAGAATGTAACCGAGTATAATTTTGTCACTTTTTTCAGACTCGTAAAGTTTATATGAAAAAGGAACCCCCTGGAGTCTCCTTTAAGCTCTTTTCAGACTCTCTAAACATGAAAAGATTGTCAAGTGATCTTGCTTCCTTTCACACTCGTTAAAAGGTTTGAAAGGGTGTCTTTCGAGTGGTAGTTTATCTCTTTCTTGGCCTCGCGAGACTAAAATTACAAAAAAGGACAACCCTGAAGTCGCCTTTAAGTTCTTTTCAGACTCTTTAAACATGAAAAACCACTGAGTTTTCCTTCTCTAGACTCGCTAAACTACACATTGAAGGGCCCATATAGGAACGAACCCTTGCTTCTTCTAGTTCCTTAAACAAAGGAATAGGAACTCACCGAAGGTGAGTTATATCGAGCATGTGTTACCCTCCTCGAGCTCGTTAAATGAAGAAGAGGTACTCATCTATCTGGGTGGGGTGAAATTGAAGGAAGTGGGTCAATTTTTTTTTAGATTCCTTTATGGCAGCTTTTTTCTCCCTTGAAAATGGCACCTGTTTGCGTCCCATCTTATAGTTGGGTTATCTGCTTGTCTCTGAGTCATACCAATTCCATGTGTCGCCATACTTTTTCTGCAGTCGAAGAGTTCTCTTATTGTCATCACATTACATTATCGGTACTCGTCGAGTCAATGCTTCCAAGTTAGTTGTCATACCTCATCATGTTCAAGGGAAGTTTCACTTCAAACCATCCATCTGTAGTATTCTCAATTTCCATTTCCCATGTCAGTCCATACTCATTTGATTCACCATATTACATCACTTTCCTATGTTAGTTTTGTGTTGTTGATGGGGGATACATCAAGGCCCTCCTTCAACAAGTCTTTTCCTATCAACTTCAACACATCATTCGTGAATTAGACTTAGAAACCAGTTGGTACTTTGGGAGATTCATGCCTCAATGGTTGGCCTCCTCGCTTCTGAAATTAGTTTTACATCATTGACCTCTGATCGAATGATTCCACAAATGTTCGGATTCAACTCATTTATTCAGATTTGTTGGATTGTACTAAGGTACCTTCAAAGTCATTGACACCACTGGTGATTTACCTCACACTTGTTAATGGTTTACCTCAATGATTGGTAATCAAGTGGTTTCTACCATGTTCGACATCAAAACATCTATTCACATGGATGGATTCCTACCACATCGGGATTGAGACGAAGACCCTGGGTTGAGCGTTCACTCTAATATCTTCTTTGCATAGGCTGCGAAAGGAGATCATTTGAGCATGTTGATATATATACTGTCACATAGATCCACATTGTATTGGTTCATGGATATGTTTTATCATCTCATAGCTCCACTGTGTATTTTTCCTGGCTACGATCAATTCATGTCATGGAGGTGTGGATCCACATTGTATCTCTGGTGTCCATATCCTTAATCAATATTTTTCATGGATCCACAATGTATTGGTCGGCGACCATGTTTTAAGTCATCTCATATTCCAAGCATAGGTATTCCTGCCCTGAAAATGGAACATATATTAATACTGTTTAATGGTTGTTTTCAACTTCTTCCAGTTTCTCCAACTCCATGCCCTTGCATTGAATAATTGTAAATTGTTTTGGCCATCAGTTTCTCTTATGACCTCACACTTTAGAGGGCATACTGTTACACATCAAATTTCCACACCTAGGTACCTCACCCTAAGTGTCACAAGTGTCATAAAAGTGTCATATGCACCTTGCTAAGTGTCACATACACCTCGACACCATGAAACAACATATGTCACAATCCCTAGTCAATGTGGACGAGAAATATATTATATGAAGGTCAAAGTACTATGTTCACATGAATTAATTATTAATATTCATGAAAAGGAAATTAATTTAGTGTGAGAATCCACCTCACATTTGGTTTCCTATTTTTTAAGGGGAGGTTGAGGATCTCATGCATGGTTGAAATATTTCTTGCTTAAAATCCTTGAGACATATTTCCTCCCTAAAATCCTTAAGCAATATTTTCTCCCTAAATATCTTGGAGATCCCATTTTAGTGGATTTGATGAGTGATCCTCTCCATGGTGGTTAACCCTCCAAATCCTATATAATGAGGGCTTTGCATGGAGAAGAGGAGGTAGATTTGAGGTATCAAACTTATGATCTTGGGAGAAAGATTTTGGATATCAAACCTATGATCTTGTGAGCATCATGCAAGGGATGGACGAGGAGAAATTGGAGAGGCTGTTGCAACTGCATCTACATATTGTAAGTGTCTTTTTAACGTTCTCATTAATATATGCTTGGCCTATTTCCTTCAAGTTTGTGTATTATTGCATATGCTTTTCTATTTTAGATGAATTTTTTTAATCCAATATGTTAGAGTAGGATTTTTGTTATGTCTCTTTGTTGTCCGTAGTTTTGTAGGTATCAAGCTATGTAAAAGAGTTTGGACATCGAACTCATATTGGAGAAGCGAGGACAAACATCCGAAATAGGTACGATTACCTTTTTTCTCCTTCTCTCTTTTTGGCTAGTTAGAAAAATCTTAAAGGGATCTTAGTGTCCATTTGCATCTTTCTATCTCAGTATTAGGGGCCTAGAATCTAAGGGAAGATCCACCTGTCCACAGGGGGATTTTTCTATAACAACCTTCCATTTTGGCGTCTATGGTGAAATTGAGGCAGTTTTCAAGGTCTTGGTTGTGGGTGTGTGCCATGGTGAAATGGAAACATAGGAATGAGGCAGGTAGGTCTACACAAAAAGGGGGTTACTGATGAAGGATGCCACTACAATCAATGTAAAGGGAGGAATCAAATGGAATAGGTGGTAAATAAGGGTTCTCGAAAGGGTGAGTGGGTTCATGGAAAACAAAACTCTTACAAGTGATAGATACCATTTCTCTCAGGGAGAAAAGGGGAATCCAATGGGATAGGTCCCAAATTCAAGTTTCGATAAGGGGGTCAGGTCCACAAAAAAAAGTCTTGAAAATGATAGGTACTATGAAGATCAAGGCGAAGAGAGGAATCCAAGGGGATAGGTCCCGAATAATGGTGTTGGCGGGATCACTATACTTTTTTTTTTGTGTGTGTAGATTTATACTACGACCTAAATAATACTGTAGCAACGATTTGCCCAAATTTTTAATAGGAAAATTTATGTAGGAATTTCACAAGCAGAAAGTAGGAGGCACGGTTGCACAACAATATATCTCCTCGGTTGCTTTTCTATTATGTTCCTTTGCCATGTTTTATGGTTTTCAAGGTTCCTATAGACAAGGGTTTTTACTATGCTATAGCTCTCAGATATACGTACAAGGTTGAACAATAGTACTCGACCCAGTATCTCAGGGAACCAACTAAGGAGGCTCAATTATACCCTTATCCATACTACCAGATTACCTAGGTACTATAGAGTATCTTCCTGAGTGTTGTTCTCGATGGCACTATAGCAGTTAAGTGGCTGATCGACTAATCGAGAGATGGTTTTAGGAGACTTATGGGACTCCTGATATACCTAACAGTACATGGGAGTGATGGCCATGTACAAATTCTATATGATGTGGTACTACTTGAAGGGGTACCAATAAGGGTTACAGAGGTTTCCAACAAGGTGAAACATTTGTTTCGAGTAACCCTGTTAAATCACTTGCATTCCTTGTTTGTAATCTTCCACACCCACAATTTTACCTACTAAACAAAAGATCTATGTGTGTTAAAGACACTGGTAATACAGAAACAAACAATTCCCACAGTTTCCACAGAGGAAAGATCTATGATACCACTTGTAAGTTACTATATGTATTGTAATAAGTATAAACAAAAATATTACAACAAATACGAGTAGAACAAGAAAATAATTCCCTGAAAGAAACAATTCCCATAGTTTCCACAAAGGAAAGATCTATGATACCACTTGTAAGTTACTATATGTATTGTAATAAGTATAAACAAAAATATTACAACAAATACCAGTAGAACAATAAAATAATGAGAATAATAACACTAACAATAATACCTTTATTGAATGAAAGCAATGTTCACTTGCCTCTTCGAGGGGGAAACCTCCAGAAGAGCATATCTCTATTACAATAATTCTTAAGACAAGTCTTCCTCATGCCTTCTACTCCTATTTATATGAATTCTATCTTCTAAAGAACATTCTAGAAGAAGGTCTTTCTAGAAGCAGAAGCTTATATTAAGTATTCTTACATTAGACTTGTTCACATTATTAAATAGGACTTCTTAACTAATGTCGAACTTTATTACATAGAAAATATATTATTCTACCTATGTGAGGGGTTAAGGAAGTCATGTCCGTAACAAACTGTGTCAAGGATCCTTGAAGCTAAAACTCGAAAAAGGTTTTTAAAGCTACCTTGACAGATCAAGGTTGTTAAGCATAATTATTAATTCTCCACAACTCTTACACATTCCAGACATGATGATTAGGTATAAATTCAACTAATAGGGGAATTTCTCTTCTATGTATCATAATTACTAGGGTAAAGTAATGAATTATTGTATGGAAGGGAGGTGTGCATGCAAGGTATCCGATACAGATAAATATTACAAGGCTTTCTATGAAGAAAACATGTTGAGAATTTAAGAATTCAATAGTCATAACAATTTATGCATTCTGAGTTTAATTACATACATTCAAATAACTCATTGCTTGATACATTCACATACCAGATACCCTATGTTCATATGAATATTTCAAACAAGAATTGAAACAAGATTGGTTAGAAACTGAAATCAACCTTATTCATTCATTAACCCAAACACATTTACAATAGTCAAAATAATGTTGAGAGATTTTATTGATATATTACAGAGTATAATGCAGAGATGGAAAATAGGGATCTTTTACAATGGAGAAGAAAATATGGAAATTACAAACTAATACAACAACAAATCATTGAATCCCTACAAGCCTAATGTCTTCCCTCTCATAAATTGTCTTTCGTCTTGGAGCTAGCCTAATCACTAGACTTCAAGGTTCAAAAACTCTTCCTCTCTCTATCTGGTGATGATCCTAAACTAATGCAACTCAAGGATTATTTATATCTCATCTTCCTAAGAAAACCACTTCTTGATTATTTAAACCACTTTGTAGATTCTTGGTACTGCTTTTATAGCTCTTGAAACTACTTATCTTTCTAATAGAAATTCCCTATGTAATAATAAAAAGTATTTTTTACTATGGTAAATCCCAGTAAAAGGTCCTTTGATTGAAATATTTTACCCAACCAAGCGATTTCAGTTTGGATCCTTCCATAAAAAATACTCGATAGGATAGAGCTACTGGGATTGGTACCTCCTGCTTCTAAACAATTGAGGTTTTCTTCCAGCTAGAAGAATTGATAGTTGTTTCCTCTCAATTATAGTCACCTCACGATGCGATGCAACATAAATCCATCCTTTGGGTCTTATGTCATTTGTCTCAGTCAGATGTTGGCTAGAAAATGAAACTACGCCTTATGATAAACTTCATGGTATCCTGCTGCAATTATGTCTAAACCAACAAGAACAAGAAGAAACCTTCCTCCCCTTTGCAAAAACAGATGGAATTTCTAGGACATCTGAAGCCAATATGGACAAGAGGGTATACTCGAGGAAGAAATTCCTTCAAGCAGGTTTCCTTCCATGTAAAATTAGCTTACGACAACACATTTGGAAATGTGAAAACACTTGTAGATGGTTGTGAAACACCATGTGGATTAATCTTATAGAAATATCACATGCATCAGGAAAAACAACTGAAAAAACCAACGATTTTATCCATACAACCCTTGTACCTATATATCAGATACTGTTGCGAGTGGCGGATGACCAATAATCTCAATCACTCATCGACCATATCTGAGAGAATAATAATTTGCAGTGATCACCATATGCAGAGCTCGTTTTCCATATTGGGCAATAAACTAACCTCTGTGATGACTCCCACACACCAGACAATATGTTATAATCTAGCCTTATCCAATTTGGAATGATTTGAATATACATGGCACCCTTGTATTGGTTATAGCTTCAAAATGTGTGAAATGCGTGAAAATTTAGATGATGTCACTGATTATGTTGGTGAGGTACAACTACCACATGGCATGCAGATATTAGTCTAGGAGGCTGCCTATGTGGCACCTATGTCAGAGCTAGGTGACATTTGATTTTACCATGTGTCTCTCGGTTAGCATAATAAATCACCACGTGCTTGCATGGACCATAATTATTGTGGACCAGTGCCTTCTCCATATCTGGCCATGTGGATGTCTAAGTGGAAGTATAAGTGTCCACGTGTCACCTGCGTCATAGTACCCTTTGGTCTTGTCATCATCGAACTAAGTGATAAGTCGATATGTGGCAAGGTGGTTTCTAGGATACCAATGGTGGTATCACATGCTCAGGAGAGTGTCTTCCCCATGGCCTAGAGCGATGTGAAACCAATGTAAATGAACCACGTATCATATCTCAAAACCACCATCACATCTTCAGTCTCATTAAATAACTGGTATGTTGCCGATGCGATACACATTTTCAACCATAGATCTTGGGAGTGAATAAGTGCTATAATCCTAACCATCGATCTCATTCCCTTTGGTGGCGCATGCTGAAATTTAAACCTTATCCCTTGGTAATAACACTTGGTTACCGATATAAGCCCTGTGTTAGCACACAATACCATTTATATGCATTTTAAGCCCCTTGTGGCTTGTGGTAAGCACCTTTTCCTTATTTAATCCCTATTTCTTCAAATTAAGGCCTTTCTCCTCAAATTAATTATTTCTAAGGTGATATTTTCTCATTCAAAAGGTATAAGATAACTCCCTTACTCGATAAAAACATAGATCAGGGTTGTAATTATCCATAATTACATAGTTCCCATCAAAACAATTTTATCATGTACTAACACTACCTACAATCTATATAAACTTTTAATCAACCAAACAATTGTGAGTATCCACACACATGATCCTTCAATTGTAAAATTTATAATAACCCATGAAGTTATCTTAGAATTATAACATACTAATAACTCAATCACCTTCAATCGTTAATCATATCAAATGGAATGAAACTATCATTCATTATGTATTCATTATTTATCACACCAGCCCTTTTCATAATCCAATCAAATATTTCTACCAATAAACCAGTGTGCCAATACTCTTGGTCTCATCTATGCAATGCATCCCTACATTGTTTCTAGAATACCACACATCTATATCATGTATACCATCATGGTGATTTGAAAGGTCTATCCAATGCTTTGACACATCATCTAGACCCTTCTCCATTACTTGTTTCACCATGTGGATACCTTCCTCTTCAGCCCATACACAACACCAAGAATATAATCCTTTAGTTCTCTTTGGCATCAAAAAAGAGGTTGTAGTTTGAAGCATTGATTATACATATGAAGCCCATTGGATACTTGTGTAGCACTATATCCTTTCCATATCCAACCAAATTATGGACTCACTTATGGTTAGCTATGTTGGCGCCATTTCTATAACATGAGTATATCTATTGACCTGCCTTGGTTATGAATTCGTAACCAATCATGACATGGCGTTAAATTTCATATGATTGCGTTCAAACATTTAATAAACTTTGTATATTCAAGGTCCTCTGACTTTAACACATCTAGTGGAGTATCCTGCTCATAATACACGTCAATTCAAACACTAAAATTTGATTAAGGAAACTCTAAGCTCAATTCTCTTTAGCATTTATGCATCACAAGCTACCAAATCCATATATGCATGGCTGCCATCTATTTACTTGATGTTACTTGATCTACTGGTATATCGTAGAGGCGCATAGGCTCCATTCACCAACCTATTGTTCAATATTTTACCATCCTCATTTTTTCTTCATATGGATGGTTGTCATATGTAGCAGCATCATCAAGGCCTTCAATTATGTTATAAACCTTTTTCCTGGATACATAATCCTTCATTAATCCCTTTTAACTATCATGACATCATGATTATATATATATATATATATATATATATATATATATATATATATATA
>JZKD02S0307700.1:274451-285672 GCA_000966675.3 Picea glauca
TATATATATATATATATATATATATATATATATATATATATATATATATATAATTTCCATATGCACTAATGCACATTTATATGCACCCATCATTCAATCTCAGTATGCCTACTAGTGCATATGCATTTTATCTTTCCTATACACATTCTACATCACTTTTCAGTATGCACTCTAGTGGATATTTGTTCCAGCTTCTGTTACTATATGTGGCTTTCCTTAAGTCCAGTTATATTCTTATACCCTTGAACGTTCTCACTTTTTTCATCTATGCACCGTTGTGCCTTTATTTGAACTTTTTTTAGCCAAGTCCAACTTGGTCATCTTGTAATCCCAACCATATATCTTGTTGGTATCACCACCCCATTAGAAACTATCTTTACTTAGGAAATCATGTCCCAACTTTATATTTCTTGAACCTTATAACACAATGTGATGATGCACTTTATGTTATTCTAGCTTCATATATGTTACTCTCAAAGATTCAACTCTATTTTTCACCCAGTTCGAAATTCAATTGGTCCATACAACATAACAATTAATTCCCTTCCATTTTCATGTGGTTTATTTTCAAATTCCATCACCTAAATGCTGTGAAATCTTCCAACCAACTTAACCCTTCATATTATGGCATCCTTTGTCATTGTTTCTAGCCATCCTGAGACTTTTTTTAGTTACATAATCTACTTCACTTTATGGGATAAGTCTCTTTGAATCATGTTGGTAATCTTCCTGAACTAATCTACATGCACCTCCGTACTTTATTTTTCTCTTAGCATCTCTTTGGATGAATGAACCTTAATTGTCCTGAATACTTCATATGTCAATCAATGTTGTCGATTTATATTTAGCAACTCTTCAAAGTCCTCATATACTAGTCCCCATGGATGATTGTTCCATCCCTATGACTCACACATTACCTTAATAGGCCTCTGTTTCTTTTGCAACATGATTGGTATCCATCATTACATTTATACCTACAAGGATAAGGAGAATTACCTTACTTACATTTTTGTGCATATTAATTCCATTCTTGACCTATTGGCTTGTTCCATGTTTTCTATATATTCCATTCTAGCTTGGTTGTACATAATAACCAGTTGCACTGGTCATGCTATTTTATTCATGATTGCACCCTGGAATTATATTCTAAAATAGACCCACATGATATTCATTTATGATATTTGTTCTTATTGTTAATAATCCCTTGACATAACACTCTCTTCTTGAGTGTTCCCCTGCTCATCAACAATACCATGTGATTAAAACTCAACCCCTTTCTATTCCTATGTTGTTATAATCCCAAATGTGCCTCCATATCATTACAAAAGAACCATTATAAAATATATGAAGCCTTCCTTTCTTATCATTCACATTTGGTAGACATCTCTATCCTTTGTAAATATTCTTTCAAAAAATAAAACTATTTTGGAGATCCTCCACATTGACAATTGGAATGTTCATGGAGACCAACTATCCTGTTACTGTAACTTTCTTAACACAATCAAATGTATCTTTTAAAAAATGAGACATTCTATCATTTTATCTTCTAGATTACCTTTCTAACGACTATGCTCATGTCTCAATATGAGTTCTAGGATGAAAGATATGGATTTTTGAATTTTCCATTTCTACTCAATTTTTCCTTGTTCCCACTAGTGCCATTTAGTTGAAAGGCCATATTCTACCACTAATAGAAGAAAATATGTTAGGAAAAAGGGAATTTTTTATATTAGGAGTTTCTAGTGTTCCCTATTATGAGTGCACAACAACCTTTTGATTGGGGATCTGATGCTTCATTCAACTTATGTATCAATATGAAATTGTCAACTTTGTCCTTTTTGCATTTTTTCTAGAGTAAGAAGTTTTAGCAAAAATTGTTATCTCCCAATCAAAGAAAAATTGGAAAAATTTAGTAAGGCAAATTTGTTTGGCATGTTGAGGAGGTAAAATTTTGAGTACATATTTTTTTCCATATTTTCTAAATGGGGTCCCTTTTCCTCTGAAGATCTCAAAAATCCCCCAAAAGTGGCCCAAAATAGTGGATCTTGGCTTGTTTTGGCATGTCCATTCCAAACCTTTTGGGATTTTCCCAAAAGGCCAACCAAGTATCTAATTTGTGCCTGGTATTGTTCCCTACTATTCAAATTTCACCCTTATCCAAGTCTCTATCATTGAGAACCACCCTATTATTCAAAAAGAACTAATATACATTTTATAGAAATTTGGAATGGAGTTGGATAGTGACCCTCATTGACACTTTTGTAGTCCTCCTCATTGTAGACTGTAATACCCCTATTTCCCCCATTTTGTAAACATAATCATTATTATTGCCAAAAAAAACTATTGATAGACTTGTCATGTGTGAATTTTTGAAAGATGATGAACCTTTGTTAAAGGATGTGATGTAAATATTTTTGTTATTAATATAAAAAAGGAAAATGTTGAATAATTTCCGAAGGGGGTTGCCTACATAGGTTATGATGCCATGAGAGGGAATGGTGAGGGGAAACATTACTAGTTGAGGTGACCCCTTCTAGGTAGTACTATGCTAAATTAAAAATGTTCAAACCCAGAACTATCATCTGACCCAAAAAATATGTTTACCAGTCAAGTTAGTGGTTGGGTGGTCCTCCTCAAAAATCAATGGGAGAATTGGTAGAGTACCCATTTGGAAGTTTTTGATCTAGCCCACGAATTGGGAGATTTGACCCATGAAATATTGTTGTAAAAGAAAATAAAAGAGGAAAATCGAAGGCATATAGGAGGGGACACACACAGTTGAATCTGGGAACCAAATATGAGTGGAGAAGAGTGTGAGAAACTCTTCTGGTTCTTAGAAATCAAAGGGAAGTGAACAAATAGTTTTTTTTGGTGTAGGAAGCACTGGAAACTGTCTTCAAATCAAGTTAATAAATGAGGTTGTAAAATCTTGAGTGATTGGTTGAGAAAACATGAAGGCACTGAGAGGGGAGGGCATTGAGGAACTGCTAGGCAGCAAAAGGCCTCCCTTGTGTTGTGTATGTCAATTGTTGTGGCTCTTGAGGAAAGAGAAGGCTCCCTTTATTGGTGCATTGAAGACTTGATTGCTAAGTTCTTGTAGGTGAAGGAGAGTAGCCTTCATATTTTATCATATGCTGATTATAAAAAATTCCCGTCATGGCATCACACCCTGGCTAGGGGGTGGCCAACTGTAGAAATAACTGGTGCAAGTGTGCCTATGGTTGGGTGGAAAGTGGCACACCCTTCAGTAGTTTCCAAAACTTCCTAACTTTCAGATAAGTATCTCCATGCTTAATTTTTGCAAATGTTGAGTTCATAAATATTATAAAAATATATTCTTAGTAGTGTGAATTCAATCTTATTAAAAGATAGTTTGAAAAATTTATGTGTGATTATGAAAATGTTACATATGAAGTATATTTTGGTTGTTAACCTCACTTATTGACTACCTATGTTTTCAAAAGGATTGTTGTGAAAGAATGTTGTTGCTGATTGGGTTTTCACAGTCTATTTTAAGTATTAGTAGTGAATATTGAACAATTAGAATCTTCACAGAACATCTAACAAGGAAACATGTTTGATTTATGCACATGAATGTTTTACTCCAAGTTCCCTGAAGCTTCTATCCCAGAAAATGAGAGGATATCATAGTTGTGTTTGGACCTTAGGAGGTTAGGAAAAATATTGAAGGAGGCCAACATTTTATTATAAGTAGATGTTAGGAAAATGATAGGAAATAAATACAGAAATTCCTAATTGAGTGAAATTTCAAAATCTCATAAGTTTTATTTGGGTATTTATAAGTATTTATATTAAGTTGTGTTTTGAATAATATGGATAATTTGACATTTTCATATGATGTAGCCATGTAGGGCGTTATATTCTCTATGATTTAGGAAAGAATCCCTTAATTTGTGGTGGGTTGTAGAATTTAGAATTTACTTTACCGTGAGAGATTTCTTGTCTTAAGACAAAATTTCCTTAAATTATGGTGGGAGGTAAAACACAATTAATCTTTTACACCATGTGAATGGAGAGTGTATAAATATGATTTTCATTTTCAACAAAATTCAATATTGTACATAAATCAAATTGTAAATGAAACAATGCCAAAGAGAGAAATTTGAACTGAAGTGGAGAATTATTTCCTTCTAGGAAAATATTGAATTCTATTATTTAACCAGTCACCTGGGTTCAGGTTGCATAGAGGCAAGTTTTATAATTGTGAGAATTTATATAACTGGTATTATTTTTTTTTTAATTATTTAGGAATTAATTCCTTTTTTCCAACAATAATACTAATGAATATTATGAGCTATATCCATCATGCATCAGGAGATTGAGTATGCAAGGCACATTTACTATGTGATATCCCTGGTGGTCGATTAAATATAGAAATACAATAAAAATTATATTATTAAATATTCCAACCTATAATAATTGAGCATCGAGAGATTGAGTTGCAAGGTACAATTACTATGTGAAATACCCAGTGGCCGATGAATAAATTAGACAAAATACAAACAATATTTTTAAATAATCAAAACCATAGCCATCAAGCATCGGGAGATGGAGATGTTTTTAATGTGCATTTTTTATGAGAGATCGCCTATGGCCAATTAAGATAATACAGATTATTGATATTTATTAATATTTAACTCCACTTGGTTGTTGAGAATCGGGGGATGGAGATGTTTGTAATGTGAATTTGTTATTATGAGAGATCGTCGATGGTCGGTTAATAAAATAAGGATAATATAGATTATTAATAATTAATAATATATAACTTCACTTGGTTGTCGAGCATCAGGGGATGGAGATAGTAAATCGCATGTGCGATAGGAATAAAATATTAATGTATAACTTCTCTTGGCCATCAGGAATTAGGGAATAGAGATGGTAAACCTTACGTGCTACATGAAACCTTGGGTGTTGATTAAACATAATATACATGTTTTAAATAAAATAATAATATTTAATTTCATGGGGTCTTCAGGCATCCAAAGATGGAAGTGGAGATGGTAGATACGTATGTTTGATTTCCCCGGTGGCTGATACACTATATGATAAAATATCAATAGTAAATCTTGATGAATAATAATATAATGTTTCAATGTAAATATTTCCATGGGACTCACAGAATTGCATTAAGACATGTGTGGTAGGTAATACTCTCAGGGTAAAGTAAATCCTTGATATTTACTGGGCCATTAAACTTATTTAAGTCAAAAATATTATTATGTGAGATATTAAGTTAATGAATATTAATTATTCATAATGTGGATTAAAATAAATTAATCATAAGTAGTGGGATTTCAAGGTAATATTGATTTATTAACTTATGAGTTTAAGAAATGACCAAGTGTCAACACATGGTTGGGTGAGTATTTGTGTTCTATGATGACGTGGCATGCCATGGTTGGTCCATGTGTCAAGTGTATATTGGGCCACGCGTTAGAGTGATTTGGAAACTTGAACCAAGTAACAAGTCTTGGTAATGTCACACGTCCTAAGTGCCAATAAGGCTATCGACATGAGCACTTGAGGTTGGCATAGATATTGGTTTACCCACTGGGGCCAATATTCCAGTACCCCAGTGAGTTGATATTCTTAGTGGGCCAGAGCCCCTAGAACATCGACTATTGTAAGATTGTTAAGAGGCTCTGAGTGCAAGAAACCCACGAGAGCCGACATGCCAATAGGATGGGACTTCAGTGGATAAATTACCATGTGGGTGTCGTGACACTATCCATGTCAGCAACCACATATGTGCCAAGTGGACCACATGGATGCCACATGCGTGCCACGTGGGCTTGAGGGGGCTTTGACAATAAGGCCTAAAACTTTAGGAATCCATAACTCTTGGTCTAGGGATTGGATTTGAGCATGTTCCAATCATTGGAAAGTTCTTGACGAGCAAAAGATGATCAAAGCCTTTAATTGAGGTTTGAGTCTAAGAAAAATAAGTGAAAAATTTGATACCCCATCCCTTAGAAAGTACTTCGGGTGTTGGGTGTCTTCAATAGACACACCCTTAAAATTTCATCCGATTTTGAGTTTTTCTGCTCTTGCTATGGCCAAAACAGTCTTTTGGCTCCATATGTTTTTCATCACCATATCTCTTTGTTAATGTGGCATGTCACCTTACCACTTTTGCGTTCCTCTAGGACAAGCTTCTCGTACATTCCTTATCATGCCACACTATCTTTATTTTCTTGTAATAAAAAGAGTTTTCTCATCTTTTGTTGCAACACTGCAAACTTCTCTTCCTTGTAGAGGCCTTCTTTATCACATGTGAAAATTTTTCTGATGTGATATGTCGCATCGCCAAAAAATGTCTTCTTGTGGTGTATCACATCAATTTTTTTAATGGTGCAATACAACATATCACACACAAAATATTTTTTCGTGATGCTTTTTGTTTCCTTCCTTTATTGCATTGCCACAACTTTTCTTCCTTGCGATGTATCACACCAATCATTTTTATGGTGTGATACATTACATCGCACCAAAAATATTTTTGCGTGACATGCAAGAATGTCTCAAGTTCCTTAAAAAAATTTCCAGGTCTTCTTCATCTTGAAGTATCACTTGCACCTTAGAAAATTTTCTCTTTTGTGATGTATTGCACATTAAAATTTTACAGTGCAATACGTCACACCCTGCAAATTTTTTTTTGTTGTGATAACTTACCCTTTTTTATTGCATCTCCTTAAATTTTATTTTGGTGTAGTGAACCGTATCAAACTTTTCTTTAGCGTGATACATTGCAGTACAACATAATTCTTTTTGTGTGATGCATAATTTTTCTCAAAAATTTTCAAAATTTTCCTAAGTATCGAGTCCACTTCTAGGGGATAACACTATGTCGCATGAAAAATATTTTGATGCAATATACATTGTAAAATATTTTCGTGCGATTCGTAGAAATTCCCCCCAAAAATTAAGTCTTGTAGTGTATTGCACCGTCATAAATGTTCGTTCTTTATAGTGTATCGCACCAAGATTATTTGGTGTGATAAATCGCATCAAACAAAATTTATTTGTGTGCGATACATGAAACTCTTGAAATTTTCAAGAATTTTTTCAAGTCTTATTTTGCGATTGTTGCAAAACCCACAAGCTCACCCTTTTGAGCTGAGTTCAACCAATGAGATGCCAAATCAACCTTGGTGCCCATCGATTGGCCTTTCCCCGCACTAGATAACCTAATACAAAATCAGAAATTGGGGTTTTTTCCCACTTTAACACAAAGAAAACTTTGATGTTCTGCAATAGATCGATACATGCTTGGTGTTGCAACCAAGGCTTTGATACAACTTGTAATGTCCCCAATTCCCAAGTTGAGCCACCTTACCATAATTTCTTCTCTAATACCAACCTGTAGCATACTCACTACCAAGGAAAATTGAAATTGATCTAATAACCATCAAAACAAATGTGTGTGGCCAGATAACAATTCTTGCACAATTATCAACAATTTAAATATGTATATGCAGTCTATTTATCCATGCACAACAACATTCAAACACTCATAATACAAAGTAAAATGCAACAATAATACACAACATTTAATAATGAATAAACACAATGATAAGAACACTCATCTCATCAGAAAAATGTCATCAACTAGCTATGCATGAGGGATGTTCCTCCCAATCATAGGCTCTATTGTTTCATTTTTCTCAACGACAGGCCATGCCTGAGTTGGGGCTATGAGTCCACGAGGAAGGAATGCCTCCTATGGTTGGCTACTATCCACCCAACATCCCAATACCCAATATTTTCATAGAATGCTAACTCCTATAAGAATTCCAATCCATTAGCTCTCTTTCCCCTCAACCTACACAACCCAATGAATGGGATCCCCTTCTCCGCCATGTAGATCCTTAATGTATCCCACTTCCCTCTATGGCTCTAGTTCAAGTTGGCCAACAAATCACTCGGCTAGGGACTCCATGAATCTCAACTCTAACATGAGTGCTCACAACAACCTTCTCATAGGATCTTAAGCATTTCCTCAATAGAAATATCACTTCTAGGCATAACAACCTAACTTTCCATGTAATTCTCAACGTCAACAAGCTACCCTTCAATAGACACTATGGTTTCCTTCCATTTCTAGCACCAAGCTCTCTTTTTCCTCTCCTCTACCCAGTTGTAAAAAATGTCCTCTCTCCCTATTCAAATTTCCTTTTCTTCTTCTTCCATGCATGCTTGACTCTCACACTTCCCAAGGATGATTGTACCTAGTCCATCCTTCAATAACTAGGTGAGATGACTTTCCCACCAACCTCTTACATGAGTGTATTTATCCCATTCTTAAATAAATAGGTGAGATGACTTTGCCCCCAACCTCTTACATGCATTCAGTGATTGGTTTGATAAGTCAAAGGGGGTAAATATTAATAATAAAATGATTTTGAAAAGTGGCTTGGGCTTATTATACATGTGGAATTCCCCCCTTGGACCCCCTCTCTTGTGGAAACATAGCTCCCAAACATTATCATCCCTCTCATATCATAGCCAATGATGCATTTTTATTTAATCAATGTATGTATGTATTTCAATGCCATGCTGTCTAGCCTAAAACATATTGGCTCATCAACCTATTTAACATATGTACAATTACATTACAATTCATGGGGATTAAAACAAAGATATTACATAAGCCGTACAAACGAATGATGGAAAATGGGCTATATGCCCATTGAATACACCCATAGTACCTTCACCTTATTTTTCCCTGGAAAGAGGAAAAACTCTCTATATATACATTCCTCTTGCATTCCCCCTACATTGGGTTTAATCTCATTCTCACCTTACAAAATCGTTGGGTAATTCCCCTTTTCTCACTAACTTACCACATTGTACATGGTTGTAGAATGTTTCCCACAAATGTTAGAGACGTATTTATAAAGGTGAACCTTAAACCTCAAATAGAGTTGACATTGATATTTTACAAAATTTTAAAATAATGGAAATGTTTATGTTTTACAAACTTTTATTAAAAAAATTTGATTATATCAAAATTTTACTATACATTTATGACAAGTACTTACTTAAATTTCATCATTTATAAAGATATATTTATGTTATAAAAATTATTCTAAAATACAAATATATTAGGCATATCTTATTTAGTAATGACCATTTTCTAGAAAGGTATGGAAAAAGAGTACTCTAAAGTATTTCTAAATATTTTTTGTTTTGTTTTTTACACCGAGGAAGAGATAGAGAAAGAGAGAAGAGGGGAACTAGTTCAAATCTCATCACTTGTTATGAATGAATTTTGATCTTCGACTTTTGGTAATTAGTTTGAATTTCATATTCTCCTATAAATTCTCCAAAATAAGCCCAGAGGTTTGTAATTTGTCTGGATTGTTTCATTTGAAACTATGTTTATGTTATAGTCCTATGAAAATTTCTATTAAATAATTCGTTTTTATATGAAGAGCCACAAATTCCCATGGTCAGGCAAGGTATGTGCTTTCATTGAACATCATGCATGTGAAATTGAGATTATTTTTGTGTCAACGGATATTTGGTTTGAATCTTTTTGGACAAGACACAATATTTTATGTCAATTTCTTTACTGGGAATGTTATCCACTATTGTGGAGAAACATCTCTTAAGTTTCCCCATAATAGTTGACACTACAATGAGATGTCTTCCTTTATATATTAGGTCCATTTCAATTTTGACTATGCAAGTGACCACAACCCTTCTTTACTTCATTATTACTCATTTCTTTTTATTATTTTTTATTATTATAGTAGTTCGATGTAAAATATTAGATCATTTTCCATATTTTAAAAATCACAAAAGCATTTTAACTCTCAATGTTAATCCTAATTCTCTTTATTATTATTATTTATTGTTTTATTTTATTATTATTTATTATTATGTGTAATTTTTATTATTGTAGTAGTTCCATGTAAAATATTATTCATTCTCCATATTTTAAAAATCACAAATGCATTTTAACTCTCAATGCATTTTAACTCTCAATGTTAATCATAATTCTCTTTATTATTTATTTTATTTTATATTATTTATTATTGAAATAATTTCATTCCAAATATAAAAAATCAAAAAGTTAAAAAAACTATTTTACCTTTTTTAATGTCAATTTGTATAATATCAATGTCTCTTTCGAGGGACCATCCAATACTTTATAACTTAACATGGTACATCTTCATAAAAAAACACCCCATTCTCATGACAACATATAATGCTAACCGTGTGATATTTGTTACTTGTGACATAACATGTGACAAGGCTGTAACAACTTATGCATCAATATTTACTTACATTATCATCACGAAACAACTTTAAAGTTATCTTGTCGTGTCCACTGAAGTTGTCATTTGTAGTTCGTTCCACGTGGAATACTTCTAGAAGGAATAACATAATTTTACTCTGTTTCAAAATATTTATGAAAGAAAGAAAGAAAGTATTTTTAACGTCCATGAGGCTAAAAATAGCCCATGGGACAAATTGTTTTTCCATCTGGCTTTTGTATTCAGCCCTTTTCCTGTGAAGTTTTACAATAATCACTCCCAGCTTCTCAACAAACTCTTTGCTGAATAGATTATCCCAAGAATTAGCTGCCAGAATACCTGCATAATTTTTCCTGCTGTCTTTGAGGGCCTCACATTCTAAAATGAAAATACATACTCTTTCTTCCCACCTTTCTTTTGGCCTTTTCCAGCACCCTGTTTCACAACGGAGTTGATGAGAATTAGTCCTTAATTGAGCAATAATAATTTTAGATCTCCAAGAAATATTGGCCCCTATGTACGCCTTTTGCTGATGGTTATGAGTGGGGTTAAACTCTTCAATGTAGTACGTCTTCTTTCTCCCTAGCTCTTTCTCCCAAGCACGTTTGTGGAACTTATCCATAACAAAAGTTTTTATCTCTTTACTCTTTGTAGGACACATGCTCAAGCAAATGCCCCATTTACTAAACCATTTGTTATTTTGCTGCATCCAAGTCTTCTTTCTTTTGCACAATCTATCACTAAACACAACCTTAGGCCATTTTCCCTCTTCCATTTGCTCAATTTTTTTCAAATATCTTATGAATCGCACCATAGCAATTGTTTCAATAGGGGCAGCCCATGTTTCACTTAACAAGATAGCATAAGGAACTGCACTTTTAATTTTGAATTTGTTTGTAATCAACCGCTTCTGAATTTTCTCAATTTGTTTCCACTGC
>JZKD02S0307701.1:0-19786 GCA_000966675.3 Picea glauca
TGCACAATAGAAGCGTGGTGAAAAACTTTCTATAACAAAGATACTATATCAGAATGGTTACTCAGAACTCAAGGATGATGAATTGCCAATCCATGACAAAGCTCTTATGATGACAGAAGAAGTACCACTTGGATATGTTCCAAGTTTGACCCCTGCCACGATGTTATGATCTAGTAGGAAACAAAAGAGATGAATTAAACTATGATGATCAGAGCTATATGAAACCTTCAAAAAACCAGTGTTCCAGAAAGAACAAAGTACATTGAGATCAAGCAGTACATTCTCCGTGATGAAGTCCACAAAGGAGAAGTGGTTCTCCAATATATATCTTCACAGATGAGCAGATAAGCAGACATTTTGGTAAATCCTTTGTTCAATATGAAAGAGTTTGTGCACTCAAGCTGGAGCTCATGGAGATGATTTCATTATTGATAAAGGAAGATATGAATCCCAGGATGGGAGGGAGCATTGATCTGTTATTGATTTATGGACAACCATTTTTCAATTCAAAAAATGGTCTAGGATGAGCAATTCCTTTCCAGTTCGGAAAGTGGTTTGAGATTTCTGACAGATACACATTTTCTAGTTCGAACAATGGTCTAGATCGAATGGTCATTTTCATAATGAAAATGGTTCGATGGATTGTTGATGTACCATAGACAACAATTCCCCTTGTGGTTAACATAGGGAATGGTCTAGGACAGTCTCTCTTCTTGAGGGTCACTCTTAGTAGTGGTCAAAAGGACTAGTCCACCTTGCCAAACAATCATTCTTTCAAAGCTCACAGTTGTGAGCAGTTTCAAAGAATGGTTCATTTTGGAGGTTGGTGCAAGACAATCATTTCCTTACGAAATGGCCTGAACATTCATTCCCTAGGGCAGATTCATTCTCTCTAGTTTTCACTTTGTTTAGTGTCGGAGGAATGGTCAATATAGGTGAATGGTCCAGGTTCAACAATCAGGGATAGGCATTCCCTAGGGCAGACTCATTATCTCCAGGTTACACTTTTTTTAGTGCCAGAGGAATGGCCCAGATAGGTGAATGGTTCATGTTCAAAAATTAGGGACAGACATTCCCTAGGTCAGACTCATTCTCTCCAGGTTGCACTTTGTTTAATGCTAGAGGAATGGCCCAGATAGGTGAATGGTCCAGGCTCAGAAATCGGGACAGTTATTCTTCCTTGCTTGAGAAGAATAGTTCAGATATCTCATCATTGATGTTTTACTTTCTTAGGGAAGATGATCGTCCAGATCTCACAGATGTGAGTGGAAGAATGACCCGGATGATTCAGTTTATATATCATAACAATGTTTTTCTGTACATTTTGATGATATGATTGTTATGTAGATTGTATGTCTCTGAATAATAGATGTATACTACTGTAGTGGATGTGTTCCACTGATTGTGACTATATGCCACTGATCAAGTATCTCTGTGATACTTGGTGTGGCAGTGTACCAGAGGATTGTAGTTGTGTACTACTATGGATAGACATGATTGTGTTCTATTGAATTACATTGTTTCGATCATCTTGAAGACTATAAGTAGTGTTGGAAATGATTATCAGCTAGATGGATGATCAATGGACAGAGATTTCCCAAATGGAAAATGGTTCAGAACATTTATTCTTCTAGGACATATGTCCGGATTAGAAGAATGCCTCTTGTGTCACTTTGTGGAGTGAGTGACTTATCCAACATCATATCTGATTACTCAGATGGATTATGGTTCTGAGAGATGATGTAGTTGATGACACTGATAGTGATGATGGTGCTCATGATCTAATCATTAGATAGTCTAGATGACAATGTTTATGCTACCAAGTGAATGGTATGTTTGTGCTCAAGACCATTACCTTCAAATACCTCCCTAGCTAAGAGGGAGTGTTGATACTATGGAAGTTGCGGGAGGTATTTACCTCCACGTGTAAACTTGACGAGAATAGAATATTCTAGGAAGCAAGAAGAAACCCTAATTAGTTGGCTAATAACCCTAGAAGACAAGTCGACTCAAGAGGATAATTTGTATTAGGTTATTAGCCTCCAAGAGAAGAAGTTGACTAAAGGAAATATTATATACTAAGTAAATAGGAACCCAAAATGAGAAGTCGGCCCAGGAAATTTTTCAGTTTTAGTATAAATATAGGAGGCCAGTCTTCATTCTAGTAGGCATTCTCAAAACTGTAGAAGCAACACTTGTGCGCACTGCAGTTGGCTAGTTTGTGCACAAGTTTGAAGGAGAGATGTCGTTGCAGTTGTTGCAGCTAGAAGATTTTGGTTTTGGACTAGACTCTCTCTTGGTTAGGGTTTGGACTCTTTGATTAGCTCTTGTTACTCCTGTTTGGTGCAGTATCCTTGGAGATTGGTGCATTATCCTTGGAGAGAGGTGCATTATCTTGTTTAGGCTATCTAGCCTAGGGTTTGCTTCTAGAATGATTCTCTATCAAGGTTAAGGTGCTCGAGGGTGGCTTCTGCCTATGGTTGGGTGAGAATAGTGATATTGTCTATGGTTAAATAAGCACATCCATTATATTCTAATAGTTTAGGCCTCTTTTGTAATGTATAAATAAGTAGCTAAGAGATGTAAGAGGTAGTTTTGATCGGCTTTGTGCAAGAACCTATGAAGGTTGCTAAGTGAGAATAGTTGTGAATGCTTTGTGCATACTGTATGTGAGACTTACAGAGCTAAGTGCAAGTGGTTTGTAATTTCTTTGTGCGCAGATGGTGTAAGGCTTGGTGCCTTGATCTAATTCAGGGAAGGATGATCTGGCGAGGTGCGTACAGATATCATGTCCTTTGCAGAGTTGGATCTGTGCCTTGGTGCGTGTAATAAGATTGGAAGAAGCTAATAAAGAAGAAGAAGAGTTGGTGGACGTAGCCCCACACTGGCGTGAACCACATACATCCTATGTTATTGTTCTTTTTGCTATGTGTTCATGATGATTATGTTTATATTTACTTAGTGCACTATTCTGGATGTATGATAAGTAGTTCCATTGATGCTTAGTGCTTGATATATGAATAAATGTTAGATCTTCTCTGATGTTATGTGTTGAATTCTTAGATGTGTTTAGTATTGATTACTAATACGTTGATCTACAATTAGGGTTAATCTACGATGTGAATAAGAATCATAACTGAATGCATACTATTGGATAAGTGCTCTATTGAAGTGTGTAATCACATATATGTGTCCCATCTAGGTTGTAGACACTTAAATCCTGCAACCTCCCAAGCCTCTACCTTGGGTGAGACTTCATCTGTGAAGCAGATGTTGTCGAAAGGGTCGGTAGTTAGGGTTTTTTTGGTGTTTTGTTGAAGTATTGAACCTTGGGTCTACCCTTGTGCCAATAAATGGTTCTGTTGTCAGGACCTGAAAATATGATTGATGGGAACTTAAGAAAAGAAAAAGCTATGTGCGTAGATCCGTTGTTGTAGTGCGCAGTATTCTACCTGACTTGTGAATCTCTGTGTCGACAAAGAGAAACCCAATCTGAATAAAAGAGGCAAGATCTTAAAACTTTGTTCTTTGGTAAAGGTAAGATAAGTGGAAATTTTTGCTTCGGAAGTATGAATTTAGGTATGTTTGATAGATTTTGTCCTAGTCTGAAAACTAGGGCACAACTAGAAGAAATAAGATTTGATCTTAATAAATTTGATAGATATGGTGAAAGATATGTTATTCCTATGCATAGAAAGAATTTTTGGACCTAGAATGATTGTTTGCAGATTGTAGGTCCATCAGTGTGATCCCAATGCGCAGTACAAGAAAGGTTGAGAATCGTTTAAAAGAAAGAGAGGATTGACACTATATTATAACTGCACAAGTCCTGGACATCTTGCTAAGGAATGACCTGGAGTAGGTCTTAATTATCTTTGTTGTAAATTCATTGATCATGAGGTTTTGGATTTCCCTAGAATGATTGCTAAAGTTGAAAAGATGAACCTGAGACAAGAAAACTATGAAGAAGGTCAAGAAACTTGGGATATGTTAGAGAATCAAAGACTATATTATTACAGATGAGAGAAACACAGAAGGATCGCAAAGGCATTAGTTTACTAGAGATATTAAAAGAAAATCAATTCATAGAAACAATAATAGGAGACTTCGACATAGACTGTGTTATGGATGAAGAAACACAAGTGAATATCATGCCAGAAAGCATTTGGGAAATTTTGGGAAATCCTGTTATGATTCCTTCATTGGTAAGGATAGGATTGTTTAAAGGAAAGATGATAACCATGTGTGGAAGAGTTACTAATGTACCTATGATTTCCCATGGAACATCGATCGAAGAAGAATTTGAATTCATTAATTTTGTGGAGAACAATGCCTTGTTTGCACTTTTTTTAGGAAAGACTTGGATTGAGAAAGACCAGATCAGAAGGAAAGAAGAGGAAAAAGCTACAGAACAAAAAAAGAAAGAATTAAGGGACTTCATAGCCAAGAAAATAGAGCGACTAGTACAAGAACAGGAGGACAAGTCGAAGCAACTGAGGGCTAGAGACTTAGTTGTCGAATTTGAAAGAACACAAGAAGGCTTAAAGAACCTATCCAGGCAGAAGAAAAGAGTACCTACCCCAGAAATAGTAAATAAAGAAGTTTTACCCTCAAAACCTTTGAGAGACCCTCGACCGTGTGAAGTTTCTATGCTAAGAGAATATAAGAATAAGAATGGACAAAGGAACCTAGAGACTCATATCACAAGAAAGAAGGAAAGAAATCTCAGTAAGAAGAAGGAAAAGATAGAAAGATTGCAGGAATTTCTAGGAGTGACTTCACAGAAGGCAGGCTTGCAGAACTTGAGCCTCATCGGGATAGCAGAACCACACAGAATGGCACTTCGCCATGATGAATCTATATGACCATTGGAGGAATCTCGACCGTTAGAACGACACTTCAGAACGACTAGAAACACATTTATTTCCGAAAATATCACCATTGGACCATTGAGACCATGCCATAACAGATGGATTGAGGTATTCCTGCCTATTGGAGGAATCTGTTACGATGATTGTCTATTTATTACGGTAAATTCCGCACCATGACCACTTTTTCAGACTGAGATATTCGAGCCCATGGAGAATTGATCACACACCACGTTGTGTTGTCTAGACCTCACCATTGACTTGACCACATTGAGTGTATGTTCGCATACCCTAGTTATTTGACTACGAGTGTGCATKTCAGGCGACCTTAGCRCAGTAGAGAAGTCCATAGAAGAGATCTTGATCAACCTTATGGCTRAGAAATTTATGTCCAYAGGAGTACCAGTAGTGTCGATGGGTGGATTTCAAGCATCCCCCTTGACTGGACATTGATCTGTGMCATCCTGAACYRTGAAATAAAAGAGAAGCAAGAATYGTGACAATCTGGTGAATGCAAAGTAGATCTCGTCAATCTTGTGCAACTATATTCTGCCCTTGGATGGCGCAGTTAGTTGTGACAAYGTCCCGAGGGATTTTGAGTACACATTCATCATTGCGTACCTCCCAAAGGGGATACGCGCAGTAGGAATGTAGCTGGGATTGATCCCAGCTCTAAACAAAAGTGATTTCAACCTCGACGATAGAAATAACTATGCGATGCTCACACCACATTTCTACCTAACGAAGACAACTGGGAAGAAGCCCAAGATATTTCCCCATCCATGGATCAAGGAGATTTCAATATCGATGATATTGAACGTAATGAAGATCCCCCACTTCGATAGACATCAGGAGGTTAATGCCTGCGTTAAACTCCTCATGTCATGCTACCATGGAAGGTATCTTTCGTTGGATAGGCACATCATTATGGATCTGACGTTGATCCACCTGATCATCAGACTAAGCATACAGGTACCAGACCCTCACTAGTTCTACCCAGGAAAGACATCAGATCGCTCCTTGGCGTAGCGAATAAAGGAAGCATATGACTATGTGGAGAAGGGGAAGCAAGGCTACAAGGTAGCCTCCATACAATATGGCGTATTGTGCCTAGCTTGTTAGTTGATAGTAGGCAAGCTCATCAGAAAGAACCTCCCTACGCAAGTAATAGGATTCGTAGTCGACCTTGTAGGGAAGTGCATCGAAGGCATGCAGATGAACGAGACGATATACCTCATCAACGAGTTGGAGAAGGACTGTTGCGAAGCACAGGACTAAGGCTACAAGTTCCACTTTAGTTGGTTGTTGATCTTAATAGCATTTTTCACTTGGGATATGCTGGAGGGAGTGACATTCCAGAAAGTTGAGCCATCAGAACCACTGGCCGCAAGGTTCACCACCTTATGGTATACAAGCAACATGGTGAGGCAATGGAAATCAAATGACGTGTTCCACACTTACTACTTACAACTCAAGAGCGCCATTGAATCATTCCCTCGAATGACCCTGAACACCTTGCATACATACATGCTACTAGTGAAGTTCCATGCAGACAGACACTTCATTTACATCACTGGGAACATGGAAAAAATCAAGGAGGAGTTACAGTCCTATTACAAATTGATTGATGAAGACATGGAGGAAATAACCAAGGAATGGCCTATCGAATTCCTTGTACCAGTCGAGCAGAGAGAGATTTCCGACCCCAATGTCATTGGAAGTCTTTTGGTCACCTGAACTGAGTATGATGGACCAATCAACACTAAGAGAAAGAAGAAAAAGGAGGAAGTGCAGGACATAAATAGTGAGGAGAAGGACAACGCCTCAGAGAAAATTGTGCCTGACTCACCTGGAGAAGGAGGAGGCAATGAAGTAAACCATGCGGAGGAAGGAGAAAAATACAAGAAACATAAGGGAAAAGTAACATTGCCAAAGGATCCCCTTACAAAGGCTGAGACATCCAAGAAAAGGAAGGGTTCTCCATAGAAACCCTCAGAGTGGAAAAATTCCCAAGCCAATAAGCCTCAGTCACAGAATGTGCTCACCACGGATGATGTTGATGTCATCATCACAGTTGTAGAAGATGCTTCAGAGAACATCTTGAAGTGACATGAAGTCAAACAAGAAACAATGTATGACAGGATTGAGAAAGAACTGAAAGACATCCAACAAGCTATTCAGTCGAGCCACGCAGTGTCCACTACACCATATTCAACAAAGAATGTAGAATTGGGGGCTGAGCCCACCCAACTACGTATATTAGCATATTCCACAGAGACTCGATTTCATCGAGTCTAGAAGGAAAAGGAGTAGGCCACAAAGGTCTTGAGGCAAGAAAATGAGGAGGCCTTAGAGCAACTTCGGGTTGCACAACAAGATACAGATGACCTTCGGGAAAAGTTCGAAGAATACAAGAAGAAAATCCAGAAAGAGAATGACCAACTACTTGCAGAGAAAACTGTGGTGAGAGAGGCAATAACTAGATCAATTCACTCTATGCCGGGTGTTAGCACCATAAGTCACCTCCAGATTGCATTGGAGGTAAGCCCAATACCCATCAGTTTGTATGTCAAAATGAATAAATTAAAGGGAAGTCGAATGGGCACAGACTCAAGATGATATTATTTTAACTCAGAAAACTAGACCAGCATGCTTAAGTAGGTGAGGTCTTGATTTAAATTCAGTCAGTAAGATGTAGTAAGGGTGAGTAGGAGGAAGAACTTGAGGAGAAAATGTAAAAGTCTACTATGGCCATCAGGTCTTCCAATAGCCTAAGGATGAAAAGCTTCAAATACAATATCCTCTTGGATCCAAAAATTCGGGAAACTAAAAATGCTATAACAATACTCAGATAAAAAATACATCACAATATGATTACAACACTCAACTAGATCATCCATGCCTGAGCCTTTCAGTATCAGACACAAAAGAGGTGGAAAAGAAGGATGACTATCATTAAACAAGAAGTCTCAAATTACAACACATAACCATAGAAACGTAGGCTTCATTAAAAATTTACAATGCGGGAGCCTAGCTCAACCATCGACCATAAAAAAATATCAAAACTAACTATTTATACTCAGAACAACTTGCCACCACCAACATGAGTGTGACCTGGCCATTACAATCAAAGATTTACGTCTACATCTTCTTCTGTTAGTCTGCACATGCATCCTTCTGTCAAACACGAACTCAAATCAATATGGGCTTGTAGGAGAATCCGTTGACAAGGGAACTTTGGGCTGACAGACTGCCTCCATGGCCAGATCTTCTATGCTTTCCATTTATGGGGTGAAACGAGGTTTCAACTACCTCCCCCATTTCCATTAAATTATTTCATTAGGATCGGGAGGAGGCCTGACACCTCTGAATGTCCTAGGCAGTTCCTACAACTCCTTCAAGTCAATCCTGATGCCTCAAGACCATGCAGATCTTCTTCGGTGACCAGCATGGGCACTTTTGGCCTTTGACACAACTCATTTACATTGCTACATGCAACCTCAGGCTGTGACCCTGGGCCCAACTCCTGGGCTCTTTGCGATTTCACATTTTGTGAACCTGCGTCATTCTCCATTCTAAAACCCCTAAGTCATGAAATCATGATTTCTCGGATATGGTGCCACGTGCCCCTTTGAATTGGACAACCCAAATAAATGTCAGCATTTTGGGTTCATATCAGACTGCTCTAAGTGTTGCACTTTATGCTTATGGCTATGGTCTACATGATCGAGGATTCGAACGACTGGTTGTGGGCTGGAAAAAAGGGAGACCAGGGCACTTAAACACATAGGGGGGGGGATAAGAAATGATTTTACAAGCCAAAGGGGGAAAAAAATGAGACTTGGTCTTCGAAAAGGAGAGAGACAAAAAAATTGTTGTCATAGGTAGAAACCACAACCCCACAGGAATCTGATAAGTTCATCTGATAACATTTGGCTCCACAGGGGATGGCATGCTCCCTACGAGCTGCCAAGAGCAAGTAGTTCCAGTACCTTAGTTGTTGGGTTATGAAGTCGCTTATCGAGAATGAAATACTAAAAATCAAAACAAAATAGAAGTGGTATTTACAGTGTTAGAATTCCAGTCACGGCCTAAACAAAATATTTCTTCAAAAAATGCCCATTGACAGGGCCATCAAAAACTTCAGATCCCTCCAAATTCCGCAAATTGTAAGTATTATTTGGAAATACCTCAGATATTTTGAAGGGCCCAATCCATAGGGCTTCAAATTTACCATGCTTACCCTTGTCCTSTTTGGGTGCTTCCCATTTGAGAACTAGATCTCCCAGTTGGAAATCTTACTTTCCTGTCAAAGGCTTGCTTTATTTTTTGTTGATGTTCATATGCTTTGTCTAGTATCTGCTCYCTAGTCTGTTGCACTTCCACTAGCTGTTGTATTCTTATGATMATATCATTAGGCTCCCMTTGGTGGTCTTGGAATAATTTTTCCACTGRCAAGGYGAGCTGAGAAGGGAATATGGCTTCGACCCCATACACAAGCTGAAAAGGAGAGACACTAAGAGATCTATTTGTTTTCACTCTGTCATCCCATAGAACAAWYTTGASCTTTGAATCCCATGCTTTCTTKTTTTCCTCTAGCAATATTTTGATAATATTTATAAGGCTTTTGTTAKAGGACTTTGCCAKTCCATTCCATTGGGGGTAATAAGGAGTTGAGTGAATCAGTGAAATTCCAAATTGTTCACAAAACTGGATCAATGGCTTGGCCTTGAAGGATGCAACATTATCAATGATGATTCTGTTTGGACAACCAAATCTTTCTATAATTTACTCAAGAAAACCAATGATTACCTTGTGAGAAGCACTCCTTGTGGGAATATCTTATATCCACTTGGTAAAGTAGTCAGTGGCAGTCAAGATCCACCTATGCTGACCACTAGAAGAAAGATGAATTTCTCCAATAAAATCTAGGCCCTAATGCTGAAAGGGTCTTGAAGCTACCAAATGCTTCAATGGAAAAGACTTAAGTTGTTGCTTCCTAGTAAATTTTTTACATTTAACACAAGCCTTGATTTTCGCACAGACATCAGTGAATAGATTAGGCCAGAAATATCCATCCTTGAGAATCTTATATGATGTGGTCCTCTAGAAGTGATGTCCCCCACAGAGACTATCATGAAAGTCGAACATAATCTTTTGAGCTTCTTGTGGGTCTAAACATCTCAATAGCACTCCTAGAAGGTATTTCCAGTAGAAGACTCAATCAATAAGGAAATATTTAACTTCTTTGAGCTTAAGATCTCTTGTCTTACTTTTTTCCATACCATCTAGAGGTCACAACTCTTGCAGAAAGAATATGATCTCTTTGTACCAGATGCATTCTTCCAATGGAGGGTTGACTTGTGGGCCTATATAAGACAACTCAGATTGTTAATTTTCTGAGCAGATGTTGATGCATTTAATCCCCAAATATTTGCAATAAGATTCAACCAATAGCTTGGCTAAACCTTGGCCTTTAACTAGTTTGGCGAGCTTTATTTCCAAATCAAATTCAAGGATTTTGGTGATCCACTTGCACCTTCTCCCATCTATGTCAGGCTGAATGAGAATGTCCTTCACAGAAGCTGAAGGGACATATGCAATAAATTTTGAATGCAGTACATAGATTCTAAAAGACTTGAGGGATTTCACCAAAGCATAGGCCTGCTTCTCCATGATGTCATATTTTATCTCTGCATCTCTCAATGCTCTGCTGAAAAAGGAAATAGGTTGCTCCAACCCTTCAACATTCTTCTGCAATAAAACAATTGCTATTGTATCAAAAGAGGCAAGGGAAAAAATCATATACTCTTTGGAGTAATCAGGATTGATGAGTACAGGTGCCTCGATCAAGGCCTTCTTGATTTGGTTGAAAGTGTTTCTAGACTCATCAATCCATTTCATTTCATTCCTCTTTTTGATTATGGTTGTGATATGCTTCACTAATTGAGCGAAATTTGAAACAAATCTTCTTGAAAAGTTGATTTTACCCAAGAAAGACTAATCTTAATTCTTGGATCGGGGGAGTGGAAAGGATTGAATAGATTCTACTCTGCTTGAATCAATTATGACTCCCTCGACTAATAGTATGTGCCCCAACAATTTTCCCGCCTCTATTGAAAATAAAGACTTTTTTGGATTTAGGGAGAGACCAAATTTTCTGCATTTTAAGAAGACCTTTCTCAGATGATAACAATGCTCTTTATCAGATCTGGAGAAGACTGCAATGTCATCCAGATAGATGACTACAAATTTATCCCATTCTCCAATGAAGGTGATGTCCATAGTTCGCTGAAAGGTTGCCCTTACATTCATCAATCCAAAGGGCATATTAGAATACATAAACGTACCCCAAGGAGTGGTGAAGGCCATATTTTCTCTGTCTTCAAGCAGGATGGAGATCTGATTATAGCCAGAGAATCCATCAATCGTGGAAATCTTGGATGCACCTGTCACCTTCTGTAATATGTGTTCCTTAGAGATTCTATTCAAGTTCCTAAAATAGAAACACAATCTGATTTCTCCATTCTTCTTTCTTACTGGGACCAGTTTGACCAGACATTCAAAATATCTCAAAGGGACAATTATTTGGGTGTCCAACAACTTATTTACCTCCCTTTCCATAATAGGCAGCAACATAGGATTTATTTGTCTTAATTTCTACCTAAATGGTTTGGCCTCCTATTTCAATGGGATCTTATGCTCAATGACACTTGTGTCGTATGTTCTAAGGTATTCATAGGTCTAGGCAAACACATCAGTGAATTCTCTTAATAGCTCAGCATACTCGGTCCTTTGTTCCCTTGACAGGCTGCTTGACAACTTGACAAATTTTGGATCCTTCTCTGTACCAATATTGCACTCAGCTACATCATCATCCTCATTTGAAACTTTACCCTTTACTGCCACATCATTTCTTTCAAATAGTCTTTCTAAAGGAACTACTCCCTTTGGGATATGATTACTGGGAAATTGAACAATATAATGATTAGAAATTTTGTTCAGAAGAAACATCAACATGAGGATTTATTTCAGAATCAGGATCTTGATCAATATGTAATGCAGAAAAACCATCAATAGTCTCCACGAATATTTTGACCTCAAGATCATCCTCAAACACTTTACAATGCTTGACATTGTTAGGTATAGAGGGTCTATATTTCACTTCTACATCATACCTGAGTTTAGGTGGCAGAGGGACTCTGAAATTACTTGTTGAAACGGCTAGAGAATCGGACATAGAATTCTCTTCTCTTGGAACAAATGAAATGTTGAAAGCTAAGAAAAAACTGTCAACCAGATCCCATACTTCATTTCTATAACTTCTAAGCTGAGGATGCTTGGATTAATAAGTACTTCTGATCTGATGGACAATTAATTCATCATCCCCAAACACTGATATCTCTTCAATCTCCATGTCTTTTACAACCCTCAAACCCAAAACAAGAGCTTTATACTCTGTCACATTATTGGTAGTTTTAAATTCTAATTTGTAGGACAGAGATATAATTTCTTGGGTAGGTGAAACCAATACCACTCCAACACCAACACCTTCTCTAGAAGAGGCTCCATAAAAAAATAAATCCAAATAGAAGTAATCAGAGGAGAAACTTCACAAAAAGTAGGGGACTACTCTCTGATTTCAAGAGGGGGCCCAGGGGCATCTGTGAGCTACAATAAGATGGATCCCAAATTAGTCTTGAGTGAAAAAATAGGATTGTTGGTGGGGTCTACTTCATCACCAATAATATAGGCCAACTGAGCTTCTCTGTACAGTATTCTATGCTCACCCCTAAAAACAGGAATGGTAGCATATGTGAGGTCCATCTACAATGTTCCCCCAAGTATTTTTATCCAAGATCTTGACAAAAGCATGGAAAACTTGGGGGGAACATCAGCCACCATGATATCCATGACCACACTTTTCATGGGAAACTAAAACAAGTTCAGAACTGGATCTTTGATGACCCCAAGACACTGCACTTTCCTTGAATCAAAAGAACACAAATCATGATAAGTCTTTGTGATTTATAATCCAAGCTCATCCATGACAGTTTTGGGCATGAGATTATGAGATTCCCTTGAATCCATCAAACAATTATGCAACACTTTGTCATGTATGTTCAGAGATGTATATAAGGGAGTGGATGAATCGTCTCTATCTTCTATCAAAGGACCTAAGAAGACTGTTGGCTTTTCATCTTGAAGTTTTACTGAGTCTATGGAATGACATGATGGTTCAGATTGTAATAGTTTAGAGAGGGACCTTTTAAAATCTTCATGCTTGACCAACTCTGAAAGGGGTACAAGGATCCTAATCTTTTGAATTTCATGCTAAAAGTTAAAATAGGAGGGGGGATTCATAATTTCTCTCACTTCTGGGACATGAACTTTGGCTATTGTTGAGGGGTTCCGAGTTTTATTTTCCTTATTGTTGTTTTCTACGTCTTTAGTAGGCTTCTCTGCTCTGGAAGGTTGATCATGGATGTCAGACTTCCCTTCTTTATTCTTAGACATGAGGTTATATCTATTGGGACTACTATTGTTCTTTTTCCCTTTACTCAGCTCATTTATTTGTTTCTCCATGAGGGAATCCTCATATGCAGATTGGGTCAAATGGGGAAATGGGGAGGTGTCTCCAAGACAATGGATTTCAAGATCAAAATCTTCCTCCTCTCCTTCTTCAACAACAACAAGTTTATTTTGGAGAGGGGTTTGGATTTTCTGATCATCCCTATCCCTGTTTCGAGGCTCTCTTGGAAGTATTTGAGGGGAATTATTTGGTCTTCTGAAGTTACCTATGTTATCAGTATTTTGGGCACTCTTATAACATTGCTTCCCTTCGAATTTCATCCTCTCCATCTATGCAAAAGATATTTTATCGGCTTGGTCAATTCATCTACTTGACGATGGGAAAAAGAGGAACCATAGGATGAAGTTTCAGATCTCCCCCTTCCTCTGTCTCTATCAACTTTATTTCTCAACCTGTCAATTTCCAATATGTTAGACTCTACTTTCAAGGCTGCATCTTGCATATCATCAAAGGAAGTAGCTCTTATCTCTCTTAACAGGAGGCATAAATCAAGGTTGAAATCACTTGCATAAGCAATTTTAGCAGAGACTTTTGTATGCTTTATCTCAGCAGGGATCTTATTGTACATTTTGTTGAATCTTTTGGAGAAGTCAGAGACAGATTCTCCCTCTTTTCTCTTTAGGGACCCGAACTTTGTGATATAATACATAAGGGAGGAGTGGTAAAGCTTGGAGTGAGAAAATATTCTGAGGTCCTGAGTTTAAACCAAGTTACAACTTAGGGGAGATAGGAGTGACAAAGCTTTCTCCCTTCAATCCAAGACCAGGAAGGGAGAAATCAATAGGAACACTCCCAAAATTTAAACTTTGGGAAACTCCAACAGATGGTATAACGAGAGAATGAGGAGAAAATATTGAAGTTTCTATAGGAGGATGGTGAAACTTATTAGAAATACCAGGTTCAATAGCTAAAGTACCTTCCTGGAGGGTCTTTCATCTTGTGATGACTTTCTCTTGGTCAACTTCAGGTGTTTCTAGAGGAAGCTGTGGGGTAGACCTCATGTGTATGCCTCAGGAAGCCATAAACGAAACAGTGGATTCTCTTCAATGGAGTTTCCAGGTGCACAGTTGCAATCTTTGATGTACTAAGTTTTGATGCACCTTCAGAACTAGTAATCTTTGTTGTTCAATCCTAGGGAAAATCTTCAATTCGTTCCCAGCAACAACGCCATAAATGTTAACACTAGAATTCACCTCCAGATTGCATTGGAGGTAAGCCTGGTACCCATCATTTTGTATGTCACAATGAATAAATTAAAGGGCGATCGAATGGGTGTAGACTCAAGATGATATCATTTTAACTCAGAAAATTGGACCAGCATGCATAAGCAACTAAGGTCTTGATTTAACTTTAGTCAGTAAGTTGTATTAAGGGTGAGTAGGGGGAAGAACTTGAGGAGAAAATGTAAAGGTCTGTTATGGACATCAGGTCTTCCAACAACCTAAGGATGAAAATCTTCAAATACAATATCCTCTTGGATCCAAAACTTCATGAAACTGAAAATCCTATAACAGTATTGCGATCAAACATACATCACAATATGATTACAACACTCGATTGGATCATCCATGCTCGAGCCTTTCAGTATCAGAGGAAAAAGAGGTGGAAAAGAAGGTTGACTGTCATTAAACACGAAGTCTCAAATTACAACACATAACTAGAGAAACAAAGGATTCATTAAAACTTTACAATATGAGAGCCTAGCTCAACCATGGACCATAAAAAAATATCAAAACTAATTATTTATACTCAAAACAACTTGCCACCACCACCAGGAGTGTGACTTGACCATTACAATCAAATCTTTGTGCCTGCATCTTCTTCTGTTAGTCTGCATATGCATCCTTCTATCAAACGCGAACTCAGTTCAATATGGGCTTTCAGGAGAATCCGTTGAGAGGGGAACTTTGGGCTGACAGTCTGCCTCCACGACCAGATCTTCCATGATTTCCATTTATGGGGTGAAACGAGGTTTCAACTACCTCCCCCATTTCCATTAACTTCTTTCATCGGGATCAGAACGAGGCCTGACACCCATGAATGTCCTAGGCGGTGCCTACAATTCCTTCAAGTAAATCCTGATGCCTCAAGACCACGCAGATTATCTTCGGTGACCAACATAGGAACTTTCGGCCTTTGACGTAGCTCCTTTCCATCACTCCATGCAACCTTGGGCTGTGACCCTAGGCCCAAATCCTGGGTTCTTCGTGATTTCACGTTTCCCTACCTGTGTCGTGCTCCATGCTAAGACCCTCGAGTCACGAAATCATGATTTCTCGGATCTTGTGCCACATGCCCCTTTGAATTGGATAGCCCAGATAAATGTCAGTATTTCGGGACCTCGGGCCTTCAACATTTTAGGACTCAGGAAGATTACGCATTCCCTACTTCATTTTTCCTGAAATGAATTTCTCTACGATTCAGATCTGATGCCACGCGTCCTACTAGATCGGATGACCCACGCTGATTTTAGGTTTCAGGAGTTTTTATCTTTGTGCCGACACTAAAATTCGAGCATCTTTATAATCTCGATGGCCTGTGGGCCACAAATCTGGACTACGAATGAAATCTCCTACGCTGAAAACTGAACTTGCTCACTCGCTTCGAGTCCATATCAGACCGCTCTAAGTGTTGTGATTTTTTCTTATGGTTGCAGTCTACATGATCGATGATTCAAACAACTGGATGTATGCTGGAAAATAGGGGTATCCTGGCACTTAAAAACAAACGGGGGAGGAATAAGAAACAATTTTACAAGCCGAAGGGGGAAAAATGAGACTTGGTCTGCGAAAAGGAGAGAGACAGAGAAAAATTATAGTCTTAGGTAGAAACCACAACCCCACAAGACTTTGACAAGTTCATGTGATAACACTAGCCTTGGCCCAGATAGAAGAAGAGATAGAAGAGATCCAAGTGGGGAAGTTCACTGAAGCCATTCAACAGCTTCAAGAAAGAGTAGCAGAGATAGAACTTCAAGTAGTGTCGAGCACTCCGCAAGAAGTACAATATCAAAGGGAAGAAACTTCCAAGAGCACCTTAGAAAGAATCAGGACATTGGCCTCAGAATGCAAGAAACTCAGTGACCGAAGTGCGTAGACCTATGAGAGACTTGAAGAAGACCCGGAGCTTTGGATTTTAGAGGCAAAACTCCAAGAGGCAAAGAAGCAGGCGTCGACTGTGCAAGAACAACTGAATCAGCCTACAACCGTTGAGAATATGAAAAGGTAGCAGGGGCAATGCGCAATTTAGAAGCGGGTCACTGCCATAGAGAGAAGAGTGATGGAGGTGACATAGTGACTCCAGCTAGTGGAGGATGAACCCAACACACTTTTTGAAGATATCGAAGGACAAGTCTCACAGCTAGAACAGGTGGTCACAATAGTAGAACAATGCCTGGAAGGGCCTATCACCAAGAAAGTACTTCAGGATTTCATCGAGAAGGAGGCTCTGGCGAAGTAGCAAGTCGAGGCAGATCGAGGCCTTCGAGGTACTGTTGCCCAAATTAGAGTGACTTGAGATGATTCAGTTGAGTGTTGGGGGCCTCTTGGACCTTGACCAGGTTTGGAGGAAACGTTGGTCATGTTTGACCATTTTTAGGACTTCGATAGGATGGTCAAAGACGAAGCACCCAAGTGAAGTAGAGATCAAGGGATATTACCCTTTTTGCGGGATTTTTGTGTTTTTAGGGTTTATGTAACGGGTATGGAATGTCAGCCTATCGTTTTACCCATGTTTAGGCCTCTTTTGTAATGTATAAATAAGTAGTTAATCGATGCAAGAGGTAGTTCTGGTCAACTTTGTGCAAGAACCTATGAAGGTTTCTAAGTGAGAATAGTTGTGAATTCTTTGTGCATATCTGTGGCTTGGTGCATGTAAGAAGATTTGAAGAATATAATAAAGAAGAATAAGAGTTGGTGGACGTAGCCCCACACTGGGGTGAACCACGTACATCCTGTATTATTGTGATTTATGCTATGTGTTCATGATGATTATGTTTATATTTTCTTAGTGCATTATTCTGGATGTATCATAGGTAGATCCATGGATTCTTAGTGCTTGATATATGAATAAATTCTCGATCTGCTATGATGCTATGTGTTGAATGCTTAGATGTGTTTAATATTGATTACTACTATGTTGATATACAATTAGGGTTAATTTGCGATGTGAATAAGAATCATAATTGAATGCATACTATTGGATAAGTGCTCTATTAAAGTGTGTAATCACAGATCTGTGTCCCGGCAAGGTTGTAGACACTTGATTCATGAAATCCCCCTTACCTCTACCTTGGGTGAGACTTCATCTATTTTGCAGGTGTTGCCTAAAGGGCCAGTAGTTAGGGTTTTTTTCTTGCGTTGTTGAAGCATTGAACCTTGGGACTACCCCTGTGCCAATAAGGCGTAATAATTTTCCTCAAATTATGCAAAAGGAAAGAATAAATCAAGAGGATCAAAGGGTTTTGTCTCCTTTTCAAAATAATGCAATGGAAGAAGTTGAAGAAATTGATGATACTGAGGTGGATTCAACAATGAATTTACATGATACAGAATTATCTCCCACTCATGTGACACAACAAGAATATGAATATTCCCTTATATTAAATCAGTTTGAGGGAGAACATGCTGAAGAGATTTCTTAGAGTGAACCTAAAAGGAAAAAGTACGATCTTATATCCATATCAAGTGGATCAAAGGTAGACACATATGTTCAAGAAAAAAAGACAAATGTTTCAGTAAATCCAAGATCTAGTAAAGAAACAGGGGATAAAATTGATCAGCAACAAAAACAATTTGTCAAGGTTACTACTACAAAGGTAAAGGAATCTGAGAAACATGTTCCTTCTTTTAGTCTAGAGAATGAAATAAATAAGATCAAAATCCCTATACCTCTAGTAGAATTAATGAAAACTGGTCCTTTTAGAAAATCAGTCTTGAAATCCTTACAATATCCTGCTCATGTTACNTGCTCAGTGCTTGATATATGAATAAATTTTGAATCTACTATGATGCTATGTGTTGAATGCTTAGATGTGTTTAATATTGATTACTACTATGTTGATATACAATTAGGGTTAATCTACGATGTGAATAAGAATCATAATTGAATGCATACTATTGGATAAGTGCTCTATTGAAGTGTGTAATCACAGATTTGTGTCCCAGCAAGGTTGTAGACACTTGAGTCCTGAAACCCCCCTTGCCTCTACCTTGGGTGAGACTTCATCTATTTTGTAGGTGTTGCCTAAAGGGCCGATAGTTAGGGTTTTTTTATTGCGTTGTTGAAGCATTGAACCCTGGGGCTACCCCTGTGCCAATAAGGCCTAATAATTTTCCTCAAATTATGCAAAAGGAAAGAATAAATCAAGAGGAGCAAAGGGTTTTGTTTCCTTTTCAAAATAATGCAATGGAAGAAGTTAAAGAAATTGATGATACTTAGGTGGATTCAACAGTGAATTTACATGATATGAAATTATCTCCCACTCATGTGACACAACAAGAATATGAATATTCCCTTATATTAAATCAGTTTGAGGGAGAACATGTTGAAGAGATATCTTAGAGTGAACCTAAAAGGAAAAAGTATGATCTTATATCCATAGCAAGTGGATCAAAGGTAGACACATATGTTCAAGAAAAAAATGCAAATGTTTCAGTAAATCCAAGATCTAGTAAAGAAACAGGGGATAAAATTGATCAGCAACAAAAACAATTTGTCAAGGTTATTACTACAAAGGTAAAGGAATCTGAGAAACATGTTCCTTCTTTTAGTTTGGAGAATGAAATAAATAAGATAAAAATCCCTATACCTCTAGTAGAATTAATGAAAACTGGTCCTTTTAGAAAATCGGTCTTGAAATCCTTACAATATCCTGCTCATGTTACTTCTTCTGATACCATAGATCTTGATGATGAAAAACCTACCATAACTATTGGTTCACATATTAAAGATAGATCTGATGCCTCTCCTCCTTTCTACATATCCTTGAATGTTCATAAAAAAATATTGCATAATTGTCTTATGGATTCAGGAGCATCATACAATGTCATGCCAAAGGTAGTAATGGATGAGCTAGGTTTCGATATCACTAAGCCTTATTTAGACCTTTATTCTTTTGGCTCAAAAAATATTAAATGTTTAGGAGACATTAAAGACATGGTTGTTACCTTATCTCAGTTACCCATAAAAAGTGTGGTTATCGATGTGGTGGTAGTTGATATACCTCCTAAGTTTGGGATGCTATTATCTAGGTCATGGGATAAGAAATTAGGGGGACACTACAAATGGATCTTAGTTATGCCACCATAGTTGTATTTCGTAGAGA
>JZKD02S0307712.1:0-19786 GCA_000966675.3 Picea glauca
CTTGTTGACAAAAACATATTTGGCATTTGGAAGATTTGATATATTGAACTTCAACTGATGAGAATTTATGTAGCTCCTAACAAATAACAAAAAATACTCAATTTGTTTCCTGAATCCTGTAAATGAGCAAGCTAGCAACCTGAACACATAAATCATGCATCCACGTTCCTTTCCTTATAAAAATCATTCACTGAATATAAAAAATTCAACCCAAAGATTCATGGTATTGAAGAAAGGAAAATGAGGTAGAAATGGTGGATAATGGTTAAGGAATGATCAAGTTTTCTCAATTAGGAAAGATAATGAAGTAGCTAAAGCAAAATAAAAAGGGAAATTACCATGCTCATCACCTACAATGCTCAATCCTCTAATATTATTCAATGTCAGTATTCAAGTTTGTGATAAATCCCATGAGGAAGCTATATCATGCATGTGGGTTTATTATTTTGGATTTGTTTCCTAGTTCCAATGTCATTTCTAACATATGTACTCTTTAGTCCATAATGTCGAGGAATTGGTTTTGCATGTTTGACTTTGGAGTGAATTGGTTGGGGCATCTCTCAATATTAAGTTTTCTAATAATATATCTCCTACTAAGGTAGATTTAGTCTATGATTCCTATATCTTTGTGGAAGAAATGGACCATTTACATTGTATAAACAACTATTGTGTCTTGTGTAAGCTTACAAAGGTTAAACTTGGGGTTAATAATTTTGAGTGAGAAGTATCTTAGGCATATTTCTATGTGATGAATTCATTCATAAAATAGAATCATCGGTAATAGTATTGGGATCAAAAGGTTACAATCAATCATTGAGTGATGGATCAATGCACGATGGAAACTACCAACCAATTGCTAGACCTCAAGGAAGTAGAATAAGTGTTGGTTGTGGAGCATGATTATTTTCCTAATTCAAAGGTCTTGTTTCAGCCGTCTTTGGATCCCATTTCCTAAAATGGTGTGTGTGGGGGGGATTTCCCCACAAAATTTGTCGCCGATGGGGTAGCGACAATATTTTGGAGCCCCCTCTTGACGAGGGTTCAAGGAAAATTTCCCCGAAGAGAATTTTTTGGAAAAATTGCCTTTTAAAATATCGTAATTTCATAGCCAATCTGGACTATTCATTATAAGGTAACATATATGGTGGTAGAAATTATGTTATTGTTTTTTTTCCTAGAAGGAAACCCACTTTCATGTATGAGGGAATTGTATTGTGGGTATGTGTGTGGATGAATATTGTGTTCTGAGAGAGGATACTATGAGAAAAGAAGACTAAGTTATATCAAGTATGTTATAGGTTGTATCCCTTCATTTTATAAATAATAATAAAGGAATGACTAACAATTTATCTGGTGGATGTATCCCACATTGGGTGAACCACATATATCTATGTCTCTATTGTATTGTGTATCTTCTGAGTTTTTAATCTTCACATCTATTTTATTTTATTTCTCTGTGATCCTCTTTTTCTAACAATAATAAGTCACAACCTTCAATGTATATTGAAAGGAGTAAATCCATATATTTCGAGTATAAAATTGGTTCTCTACATTATCTGGTCGCTAGAATTTCATTCTTCCTTCACTCCCCGGGGATGTGATAATGTCTCCCCCTCTCCCCCTTCAATTTCTACTTCTATTGGGAAATTATCTCATTATAGGTCCTCTTTGGCCAAGGATGAGGACATGGATACTCAACACTCTCCTCAACCATAAATTGATGGTTCTTGAAGGTAAATTTCACCACATAGACCAATCAAACATGGAAATACACTTTATACGTAACACTAGAGAATCAAGTGAGGCTAGAAATAGTTTCACATTAGGGGCTAATTCTCTAGTTATTTTCTAAATTTGTCATGTTTTTTTCATATAGTCTTGCTATTGTATCAATTTGTGAGGATATACCTTCCATGCTCATTAGTACTAGGATTACGGTAGTAGGGAAGCTTACAAAGTTTTGGTAAAAAGACTCTTTTATTTTTTTTGATCGATGTGACCAACCTTACTTCTTTTGTATTACAACACTATCTAGTTTGGCTAAAATTATTTGTAATAAAAATAAATCCATTGTTATGAAAAAAATTCTAGAAAAAAAATTCTTATCTTCTCATAGAACATCATCCATACCAATTGTAATGCACACATGTAATTATATCTAGTTAAAAATTTATAATATTTTTTATTTTGAGGGAAGGTCTTGTTGGAGGGCCTAGTCGACTAGGCTAGGAAGTCAACCAATGTAATATGTCAGTTGCCTACAAGGACAAGTTGACTGAGTGGTTGAGTTGGTTGATCTTTGAGTCAGGTCGATTGACCAAAGTAGTTAGAGACGTTGTAACTACCTAACACCATAATCAATGTATAAATAAATGTGATCATGGATGTAACAAGAGAGGAAAGTGGTGCTTGATCTGATATAATAAAAGAATGCCTATTTTTGGTTCCATTTTCAGTTTTTTCCTTTATCTCCTTCTATGTGTTCATTCTTGTATATCACTATAGACTAATTTGTATATTATGCTATGTATTTGCACTACTTATAACATCTTCATGTAATCCATTAGATTACAACATTGATTTCATTCAATTCTCACAAGCAACATGTTTGTAATGGATTTGCACCTAGATTAATCTTTACAATGAGTTAAAAACAATTAAGAGAGAGAGAGAGAGACAATTTCTGATAGTGAAAATTGGTGGCTTGTTCAAGGGGGATTCAGGCCTAGGCTTCAAAATTCTTGACCAAAAAATACCCCATAAACACCAACATATTCAATATTCAAGGACTAAAGAAAGTATCACCTGAGATTCCATGAGAATCACATAGACCATATGTATCATGCAACTTATAAAGGAATATAACATACATGAGACATTCATCACATAAACATTCATTCATTCATAATCACCATAAGAGTACCATGCATAATACTAAAGAATAAACATCCATTCAAACTATCACATACAAGAGATAGGGACAAAAGATGCTTTATTAATATTAACAACATTTAGATAAAATTACTACAAAGAGGGCCAAAGATTGTGCAAAATGCATACGAAATAAAATGGAGCATAGACATTCACTCAGATATACTTTCTCTCTCATATTCCTCTCTAAACACAATAAGAACTAATAAAATGCAGAATTGGAGCTCTCACTCATCTATAATTCTCATAGCATCCTCTCTTAGTGAACAAAAACCCAACCCTTACATAACCACATGCATCCCCCTCAATTTTATTGAAGCGTGGCAATAATTACAAACTTTCCATCTCACCCGTAACCTCAACCATGACTAGTCAAGTTCTTAAAGAAATGGCTATAATGATTACTGAATATCTTCGAGTATTTGTACTACATGTGATCTTTTCAAGTCTTTATGCATAACACAAAATGGGTTGGAACATGTAGTAGATCTTTGGTTGGCACATGCACTGAAACTTGGCACTGTGCAATGCATTCTCTTAGGAACACACATAGTGCTAACCTATGGCATGCGTTTAGTATTAAAAAAACCTTAGGGTGCCAACAAAAATCCTTATGGGGGCTATTATACTGGAGCTTCCTTGAAAACTATCTAGTTTGGAAGGTAGACTCTTGAAAAAAAAATCAATAAGATAGTTGCTTAGGGAGAATTTGGGTAAAATACTATCTTAGGGTGAATATTTATATGGCAATCCTTAATCAACCAGGACTAGTCATAAGTAGAGATTTCTCTAGATCATGTCAGTCGATTGGGATCAGACTAGAAAAGTGGATGGAAATTTTAAAGAAAGAAGTCGATAGAAATACAATAGACAAGAGAAGTTTGAATAAAAAATGCATCCAAAGGAATTATTGGTCCTACGAAAATGATGGCACCATTGGGATGAATGGATAAAGAAAACATCAATTTACAAGAAAAATTCAAAGGAAGAATCAATTGAATACGAAAGTGATCGATGCATGGATAAATTAAACCAATAAAAATTTGATGGTGAGAAAATGAAGTCAGATGGAACACACTTAATTCCTCTCATTAGTATTGAATTCCATCGAAATGACAATCACACACATGACCAACATATAAGTACATCCAAATCTACTATAAAACACCTTGCACTACAACACAATCCACATTGTATAAATTCTCATAAAGTTTTCTTAAGTCCTCCAAGATACAAGCACACAAAATCCCTAGTGTACAGTATAAAAAACCCTCCCCATTCAATAAGTCAGTAACAATTTTAGTAGTAGAACACTTACTCAAAATTCCATTGAAGATTAGAGGACAAGTTTAGTCAAAGTAGAAGTTGGTTGAATCAAATACTAATAAGAGGTTTGATAAGCACATTAAATATTGGAGCATGAATAGAAAACATCCTCCATGTGCAGATGGAGGAAATTTACAAAGAGAAGAACTAGATAAATTTCATTAAATGGGGCCTAGTAGGGGGTGAATGGAGAAAGGAAACCCTCATGCTTGAGAAATCTAAAATCATATCTTAGATGGGTGAGTTGCAGGTCATAGGGTTCAATGGTTGGAACGAAGAAGTTGTAAAATTCATAATTATTCATTATCACCATGGTTAGCATTGGCTTGACCTACCAATTGCAATGACAATTGGATTAATCCAAAAAATTACTAGTCTACCAAGAAAAGGAGACTCGATTCGAAAGAAAATTAAACTATTGACATGGATCCATAAGTTTACAGGATGAATAACTACAAATAATTATAAGGTTTTGGTCATCATCCAGGTGTTCAAACAACATATCAAGTGGGGATGCATCATAATATCCCTATGATTAACCTTTTTAGGTTGAGCATTAGATGTCAATATTAACATGCTATAATCCATTGGAATAATCATTGAGAAAGATAAGGAATTTAATTGGGTTGAACATGTTGTTGAAATCCTCAGAACCAATTTGGAAGAATGTTGGGATTCATACAAGTCTATTAGGTACTCATCATTGTTAATTTGGGTCACAATGAATCATATTTTCCTACTTTGTGAGACTACCACCACCAAGTAAAAAACCCCACCTATGATAAATGTTGAAAGTTTTGCATCATATTGGATAGGCATAATTGAGTGGTTAACACCTAAATACATGTTCCAAGACTGGGTAAAAACACTTTAGAACTCTTCCCATCACTGGAAGATTTCCCAGATAATTAGAATATCCCTACCACCATCATTTCATATCCATCTAGATATTAACTTCACCAAGGTTTCGTATGCAAGTGGAGCACTAGAAGAGCTTAAAGAACTCAAATACCAACCCAAAATTGAACAAATATTTTCTAACGTTTCTCGATAGTAAAAAAAAATCATTCTAGTACCACCTCTTTCCTCAGCCACAATCATTGACATAATCACACCCTTGAAGGATGCATAATTCAATGAAGATCGAGAAGCAATAACATATGCCATTCCCTTTGTGGTACATACAAATTAAATGTCGAAATCTCCAAAGAAAATGTAGACTAGGAGAAATAAACTAACATAGGGAGAAACATTGGTTGACTTGCCTAACTATTAAACCGAGGATGATTTTCAAACCCTCATCCAAATAAGGGAATATATTGAATTTGAAGAGCCTAGAATAAAGAAAATATTAGAGAGAGTTTCATAGAACGTATTAACGATAAAAAATGATAGATGAGGAAAAGAAACTAGGGAGAAAGCAAAGAAAATAAATGTGTATTGGAGTCAAGCATCATATTGTGGTAGGATAAATCTATGGAACAAGACAAAGAAATGATTATTGATGCAATAAAAAATAGTATAACAATTTAGAGATAAACCCAAATCTAGACAGAAAGAATGTAATAACAATAGGCATGGAAAGAAGTTGAAGCTACTACTAGTGAATTCAAGAAGAAATGGATTTAAAAAATCAGTAAAATACACATAAAAATGTCATGAGTCCACCATTGAATTAACCAATAATTTGTTTCCTAGAGTACCGACCCCCATTTTGTAGAAAAATACATAGCAATCAACTGTGCCATAGTAGTCAACTGCCCCTTCTCAACTGACTCAACCACCTTAGTTGATTGACTTGCCAAACGAACATCAAAATGAACCAAATGATCATCAACAATATTTAAAATAATACTTGACATCAAAGTCATCAAGAGACCCAACTCTAGGATCAATGAATGAACCATCTAGTTGATGAACAATAGTAGTCCACCCTACCAACAGACCATAAGCCACTGCAAGTCACTACATCAAAATTTTCTTCAAACCATCCAGGAAATAAAACAACACTAACAATACCCCAATACCATAAATGCAAGGATAATGGGAAACAAGGGGACAAGAAAAAGAAATGACCAAAGGTCTTTATGGCCTTTCTATTGCAAGGAGAGCCCAACAATACATCAAAGGTAAAATTTGATCCAACAAACGTTACTGATGGTGAAATGTTGGAATTATATCATGAAATTAGTAAGGAAATCATCAAGAGATGGAGATACTCTACAATGGGAACATAGATATTACAAAACCATAAGAATAAGGAACAAAAATTATGGCAAGACTACAAAAACAAATCCAAGGCAAGTTGGGTATCATCCATAATGATCCATCTACAAACCAAGTAAATGGCATGGATAATTTGATTCATGAATTAATTGACAGACATTAGCAATTATAGGAGGAAAACAAAAGACTGAATATCGACCAAACTAGAGCTATTTTACAGAGAAGACATTAAAATTTTGAACAAATAAAGGCAAACTCGGAAGGAACAAGTGGCCATGCCTCCAGTATGAACATTGTTCTCAAAAATTGGCCCATGTATTTTTCTAATAAATTTAGTCAATTGAAGGTCCAACAAGATTTTATTGAAGACCTCACCAATAGAAGGAACATCATTTCAAACGTGTGAGCATGCTATGCTTTGACCAAGTATATTCCGCAAGAAAAACAAAAACAAGGTGAATTATTGGCCTAAGAACATCAATGGTTTTAGGAAAATATAAATGCATAACTAGAAGTCAAAACTAACTCAAAACACATTGAAAAAACATATAAACAATTCCATAACATGCAAGAGAAATACAATCTAGACTTAGACATAGTACATAATGCCCCCATTCCTAACAATTTGGGCTACTTAGTCCAAATGGAAACACTAAGCATAAAAGTAGAATGAGCACTAGAATACTAGTAGGATTTGGAAAATTGACTCCAAAATATAGCACCACATATCTATAGACTCTATATCAATGCTCCAAAAGCTACTCCTATTCATGAACAATATGCACTCCCTACTTATCCACTGATCCAGGAGCTTGATGGGGCTCAGAAAGGCCTAAACATTAAAGTTCTCGAAATGGCTTCAAAACGGGTGTGTGTGTAGTCCTCATCAATAAGAACACAACACAACTTGAACAAGCTCACACAGACATCGTATGCTCCAGATATTGTGATCTGTTTGTTTTTCCAAACATGAAAAAAGTTAATAGTCAACAGGCCAAAAATTCAATGCTAACATCAACATGACATCATGATGATGACATGGAAGCTTTTGGATGTGACACTTGGCAGTTGACTGTAGAGTGACGTGGACATGTTACTAACGTGGTAGGTATACTTGGACCAATCAGGGAGTGACACATGTCACCACTACAAGGGTGACATGTGGCACATCCATATTGATGGCATGGCAGGTATACGTGGACCAATCAGGGAGTGACATGGGTCAGGATAGCTATCCCACCCTCACTGTAGGTCTTAACCGTATATGGAACAATAAAAAATTGAACTTACTAAAGGATTCAGGCGGAAGAGAAAGGGTTGGGGCCTAGCCCTAGCCCCCAGTTCTATTTTTAAACACATGCTTAGACTTGATACCCTTTGGCGTGTGGTTATGACTTGTATCCAACACTCAACATAGATCACGGAACCACACATATGACTTGGGGTCTCGTCATATAGCACAAATATATGGTTTACGCTACAGTCATATAACATTCCACCATGTGTCCATACGTATATATATCAGCGTGGATGTGTGGGGATAGGTGCTCAGCTGGTCAGGCTAGCCTGTCAACCAAGGTGCTAGGAACCACGTCCTAATCTATCCAGATAAGCATGTAGATACAATAGTCGTGGCCACATGGCCACCATCATGCGACCAAGAGCCAAGATGTAAGGGGCCAACGTGCCCATCTTAGTCTGGGGCCACATGGAGGCACCCAATATGACCAAGGGTTGGACCATAAGGGGGTTGCACCCTATTTTGTCATAAAGTGGGTTTAATTCTTTAGAATAGTGATTTTGTAATGATGTTTGAAGTAATTTTAGAGATTTTTGGTTAATATTGGGGGATATTGGGCCCTTTTTTAGGCCAGATCTTGGGGAAAAGTTGGTAGTTTGTTACCAACTTCAAATCTATATAAACTAGGGATTCTTGAAGCCAAAAAAGGACATTCAGAGCAGGTTTATGCTGAAGATTTTCCAAGCCAAAGCCATTTTATGCAAGGAAACTATTGAGGAGAGCACCTGTATGAGCTCCGATCATCCGATTTTAGTGTCGTATGTTTTGTTGGGTTACAGAGATATGGTAGAACAAGACCATATCAGTTTGTAACCTTTTTGGTACTGTTGTGATGCAATTTTAAATATTTGAATAGAAATAAGAAAGCGTCACTCATCAAGACAAAGGCCTAGAGACTTAGGCGAGATTCTCAAAATCCTTTATCAAATTGATGTTTATGGTTTACTAATCCTCATGTTTTATTTCAAATCTGTATATATGTATATGGCTTTCATGTTTCATTTATAATTCTTCCTCTTTCATTCAACTTCCTATATGGTTAATTAACACATGCTAAATAACTCAACCATTATCGTATAAAAGATCTTTTCAGATCAAGTGGTATCAGAGATCTGGTAGAACAAGACCAGATCAGTTTGTAACCTTTTTGGTACTAATGTGATTTACTTTTAAAGATTTGAATAGAAATAATAAATCCTCACCCACTGAGACAAAGGCCCAGAGACGTAGGCGATATTGCCGAACTTTGTTATCACATTGGTGTTTATGGTTTGTTGATCCTCATGTTTTATTTCAGATATGTATATATGTATATGGATATCATGTTTCATTCATAATTCTTCCTCTTTCATTCAACTTCCTAAATGGTTAATTAACACATGCTAAATAACTCAACCAATGTCGTATAAAATATCTTTTCGAATCAAGTGGTATCAGAGCTAGTTGACATTTGGATTTGAGTTTTGCATGATTAATAGGGAAAATCTACATCGTGGTGAAGGTGAGATTTTTTAAGATAATTCATTGATTGGATTGAGAAAGAGAAATTATCAAAGTGAGAATATGGCATCGGAAGAAGGACTTTCTCAGGATCAGAAATATTTTCAAAAAACTTTCTTCGCCATGTCAGAGATGATGAAGGTTTTGTATGAGGATTACTTGGAATGGAAGAGACCGAATCTGGGTGAATCTTCAAAGGGAAAAATTGAAGAATGAGAGGATCCTCCTAAAATTCCTCCCTCACCTCCATCTTCACCTCCTTCTTCTCCTTCGTATTCAAGTTCAAGTTCAAAAATCCCTGCAAAGAAACATGTCCATAAACATAAACAAGAAATGCATTTACTAAAACTTGATGTGAAATTTGAATTACCTATGTATGACAGTGAAGTTAATGTAGAGAGACTTGACAATTGGGTCATACAGATGGATTTTTATTGTAGTGTGCAACAAATCAAGGAGGAGGCCACTCAAATCAAGTTGGAATCACTTTGACTTGTAGGCACAACACTCATCTGGTGGCAAAGAAAGTTTCAAAATGGCACGCAACAAGTGGGTAATGTATTTCCATCATGGCAAGTTTTTTATTTCTGCACTTAGAAAGAAATTATATCCTTTGGGTTATAAAGAGAAAGCTCTAATTGAATGGAAAGCTACTAAACTAAGAAAATGACAAACAGTGCAAGAATACACGGATGGATTTTGTAAAATGGCATTGATGTTAGATATTCCTTTACATACCCAAGAAACTTTTATGAAGTATATGGGATGTTTACCTGGACATATTCTAAACATTGTATTCATGTTTGGACCTACTAATCTTGATGAGGTTTATGTTCAAGATACATACATTGAGGTAGGGAAAACAAGATTTGGTGTATCAGGGGAATCATCTTCAAGGAAAGAGAACAAAAGGAAGTGGAATGGCAAGAAGGAAAATTCAGTTGCAAGAAAAGAAGAGAATCCCTCTTGCAAGCATTCCAAGAAAGAGGGGCATGATGAGGACCATTGTTGGAAATTGCATCCCGAGAAGAAACCAAAGTGGTTCAAAGAAAGGAAAGGGAGGCAAATAGTTGCAGCAGTAACACGACCAACAGACTTGGGATCTGATTCGGGTGATGAATCTAAAGTCTCATTGGTTGGTTTGACAGGTAAAATTGGTGATGGAATTGATTCTAGAAGTAAATTGTTTCACATAAGGGTCATAATGAGGCATACTATGGTCAACACATTGATAGATAGTGGATCTCAATCTAACTTAATTTTAGAGGAATTGGTTAAACAGTTGGGATTAAACACACAAATGCATCATAACCTTAGAAACTTAAATGGATAAGCAACAATCATCAATTGCACATAACAAAGAAGTGCACATTAAAATTTGCAATTCCATCTAAGTTTGTGGACAAGGTAACATGTGATGTGGTGCTTCTAAGTGAATGTGGAATGGTCTTAGGAAGTCCATACTTGTATGATCATAAAGGAATCTTCTATAGGGAAAAGAATCAATATCACTTAACCAAAGCAGGTCAAGAATATGTGATTTGTGCTCATATTCTAAAGGAAAATAAAACTCTTCAAACTATGGAAAAATTAAGAAAGGCAGCTCAAGCATGCAACACACCTATAATTGTTTCAAATCAAGTAATCTATCTTAAGAAAGAACATGATATGATTGTAGAATGGAAAATCAATCAAACTTTGCTTCAAGATAAGCTAATGTCGTGCAAATATTACAAACATATCAGCTCATATGGAGTCATATTTGTTATGCTATCATTAGTAATGTTTTTAGCATGGATGATAGAAACTTCAGTAAAATGTGACAGGGTACAAATGGATAACAATATGCTGTCAGTTATAATGATTGTTTTACAGTTGATCTTGATGAGACAGATGCACAGGACGAAGTTCAAAGACAGAGAAAAAGTCAGGTGGCCTATCCTGAGCTTGATGACTGGCCAGTAACCTTTTGGGGACCAAAAGGTATTTAGTGGGGAGGTGTGATCCATAATTGGATCCAGGAGCTTGATGGGGCTCAGAAAGGCCTAAAAATAAAAGTTCTCATAATGGCTTCAAAACTGACATGTGCATAGGTCTCGTCCATACGAACCCAACACAACTTGAACGAGTGGAGGAGAAAGGGTTGGGCCCTAGCCCTAGCCCCTGGTTCTACGGCTTACCACATGCCCACACTTGATACCCTTTGGCATGCAGTTATGACTTGTATCCAACACTCGACATAGATCATAAAACTACACATATGACCAGGGGTCTTGTCGCATAGCGTGGATATATGGTTTAAGACACTGCCATATAACATTCCACCATGTATCCATACATATATAGATCAACGCAGATGTGTGGGGATAGGTGTTCGATGAGTCAGGCTAGTCCATCAATGAAGGCGCTAGGAACCGGGTCCTAATCTATCTAGATAAGTGTGTGGATGCAATAGTCACGGCCACATGGCCACCATCATGCGACCAGGAGCCGAGATGTAAGGGGCCAACACGCCCAACTTAGTCTGAGGCCACATGGAGGAATCCAACATGATGAGGATCCGGACCACAAGGGGGTTGCACCCTTTTTTGGCATAAAGTGGGTTTACTACTTTAGAATATTGATTTTTCAATGATTTTTGTAGCAGTTTTAGAGATTTTTGGCCAGTATTGGGGGATATTGGGCCCTTTTTTATGCCAAATCTTGGGGAGAAGTTGGGAGGTTGTTAACAACTTCATATCTATATAATCCAAGTATTCTTGAAGCCAAAAAAGGACATTCAGAGTAGGTTTATGCTGAATATTTTCCAAGCCAAAGCCATTTTTATGCAAGGAAACTATTGAGGAGAGCACCTTTGCAGGCCATTTTTGGGATCTTCGATCATCCGATTTCAGTGTCATTTGTTTTGTTGGGTTCTATAGATCTGGTAGAGAAAGACCAAATCATTTTGTAACCATTTTGGTATTGTTGTGATGTACTTTTAAGCTTTGAACAAAAATAAGAAATCCTCACCTACTAAGACAAAAGCCCGAAGATGTAGGCGAGATTGCCGAACTTTGTTATCACATTGGTGCTTATGGTTTGTTGATCCTCATGTTTTATTTCAGATATGTATATATGTATATCAATTTTATGTTTCATTCATAATTCTTCCTCTTTAATTCAACNGTGGCCACATGGCCACCATCATGCGACCAAGAGCCAAGATGTAAGGGGCCAATGCGCCCATCTTAGTCTGAGGCCACATGGAGGCACCCAATATGACCAAGGGTTGGACCATAAGGGGGTTGCACCCTGTTTTGTCATAAAGTGGGTTTAATACTTTAGAATAGTGATTTTGCAATGATGTTTGCAGTAATTTTAGAGATTTTTGGTTAATATTGGGGGATATTGGGCCCTTTTTGAGGCAATATCTTGGGGAAAAGTTGGTAGTTTGTTACCAACTTCAAATCTATATAAACCAGGGATTCTTGAAGCCAAAAAAGGACATTCAGAGCAGGTTTATGCTGAAGATTTTCCAAGCCAAAGCCATTTTATGCAAGGAAACTATTGAGGAGAGCACCTTTACGAGCTCCGGTCATTCAATTTTAGTGTCGTATGTTTTGTTGGGTTACAGAGATATTGTAGAACAAGACCATATCAGTTTGTAACCTTTTTGGTACTGTTGTGATGCAATTTTAAATCTTTGAACAAAAATAAGAAAGCCTCACTCATCAAGACAAAGGCCTAGAGACTTAGGCGAGATTCTCAAAATCCTTTATCAAATTGATGTTTATGGTTTACTAATCCTCATGTTTTATTTCAAATCTGTATATATGTATATGGCTTTCATGTTTCATTTATAATTCTTCCTCTTTCATTCAACTTCCTATATGGTTAATTAACACATGCTAAATAACTCAACCATTATCGTATAAAAGATCTTTTCAGATCAAGTGGTATCAGAGATCTGGTAGAACAAGACCAGATCAGTTTGTAACCTTTTTGGTACTAATGTGATTTACTTTTAAAGATTTGAATAGAAATAATAAATCCTCACCCACTGAGACAAAGGCCCAGAGACGTAGGCGATATTGCCGAACTTTGTTATCACATTGGTGTTTATGGTTTGTTGATCCTCATGTTTTATTTCAGATATGTATATATGTATATGGATATCATGTTTCATTCATAATTCTTCCTCTTTCATTCAACTTCCTAAATGGTTAATTAACACATGCTAAATAACTCAACCAATGTCGTATAAAATATCTTTTCGAATCAAGTGGTATCAGAGCTAGTTGACATTTGGATTTGAGTTTTGCATGATTAATAGGGAAAATCTACATCGTGGTGAAGGTGAGATTTTTTAAGATAATTCATTGATTGGATTGAGAAAGAGAAATTATCAAAGTGAGAATATGGCATCGGAAGAAGGACTTTCTCAGGATCAGAAATATTTTCAAAAAACTTTCTTCGCCATGTCAGAGATGATGAAGGTTTTGTATGAGGATTACTTGGAATGGAAGAGACCGAATCTGGGTGAATCTTCAAAGGGAAAAATTGAAGAATGAGAGGATCCTCCTAAAATTCCTCCCTCACCTCCATCTTCACCTCCTTCTTCTCCTTCGTATTCAAGTTCAAGTTCAAAAATCCCTGCAAAGAAACATGTCCATAAACATAAACAAGAAATGCATTTACTAAAACTTGATGTGAAATTTGAATTACCTATGTATGACAGTGAAGTTAATGTAGAGAGACTTGACAATTGGGTCATACAGATGGATTTTTATTGTAGTGTGCAACAAATCAAGGAGGAGGCCACTCAAATCAAGTTGGAATCACTTTGACTTGTAGGCACAACACTCATCTGGTGGCAAAGAAAGTTTCAAAATGGCACGCAACAAGTGGGTAATGTATTTCCATCATGGCAAGTTTTTTATTTCTGCACTTAGAAAGAAATTATATCCTTTGGGTTATAAAGAGAAAGCTCTAATTGAATGGAAAGCTACTAAACTAAGAAAATGACAAACAGTGCAAGAATACACGGATGGATTTTGTAAAATGGCATTGATGTTAGATATTCCTTTACATACCCAAGAAACTTTTATGAAGTATATGGGATGTTTACCTGGACATATTCTAAACATTGTATTCATGTTTGGACCTACTAATCTTGATGAGGTTTATGTTCAAGATACATACATTGAGGTAGGGAAAACAAGATTTGGTGTATCAGGGGAATCATCTTCAAGGAAAGAGAACAAAAGGAAGTGGAATGGCAAGAAGGAAAATTCAGTTGCAAGAAAAGAAGAGAATCCCTCTTGCAAGCATTCCAAGAAAGAGGGGCATGATGAGGACCATTGTTGGAAATTGCATCCCGAGAAGAAACCAAAGTGGTTCAAAGAAAGGAAAGGGAGGCAAATAGTTGCAGCAGTAACACGACCAACAGACTTGGGATCTGATTCGGGTGATGAATCTAAAGTCTCATTGGTTGGTTTGACAGGTAAAATTGGTGATGGAATTGATTCTAGAAGTAAATTGTTTCACATAAGGGTCATAATGAGGCATACTATGGTCAACACATTGATAGATAGTGGATCTCAATCTAACTTAATTTTAGAGGAATTGGTTAAACAGTTGGGATTAAACACACAAATGCATCATAACCTTAGAAACTTAAATGGATAAGCAACAATCATCAATTGCACATAACAAAGAAGTGCACATTAAAATTTGCAATTCCATCTAAGTTTGTGGACAAGGTAACATGTGATGTGGTGCTTCTAAGTGAATGTGGAATGGTCTTAGGAAGTCCATACTTGTATGATCATAAAGGAATCTTCTATAGGGAAAAGAATCAATATCACTTAACCAAAGCAGGTCAAGAATATGTGATTTGTGCTCATATTCTAAAGGAAAATAAAACTCTTCAAACTATGGAAAAATTAAGAAAGGCAGCTCAAGCATGCAACACACCTATAATTGTTTCAAATCAAGTAATCTATCTTAAGAAAGAACATGATATGATTGTAGAATGGAAAATCAATCAAACTTTGCTTCAAGATAAGCTAATGTCGTGCAAATATTACAAACATATCAGCTCATATGGAGTCATATTTGTTATGCTATCATTAGTAATGTTTTTAGCATGGATGATAGAAACTTCAGTAAAATGTGACAGGGTACAAATGGATAACAATATGCTGTCAGTTATAATGATTGTTTTACAGTTGATCTTGATGAGACAGATGCACAGGACGAAGTTCAAAGACAGAGAAAAAGTCAGGTGGCCTATCCTGAGCTTGATGACTGGCCAGTAACCTTTTGGGGACCAAAAGGTATTTAGTGGGGAGGTGTGATCCATAATTGGATCCAGGAGCTTGATGGGGCTCAGAAAGGCCTAAAAATAAAAGTTCTCATAATGGCTTCAAAACTGACATGTGCATAGGTCTCGTCCATACGAACCCAACACAACTTGAACGAGTGGAGGAGAAAGGGTTGGGCCCTAGCCCTAGCCCCTGGTTCTACGGCTTACCACATGCCCACACTTGATACCCTTTGGCATGCAGTTATGACTTGTATCCAACACTCGACATAGATCATAAAACTACACATATGACCAGGGGTCTTGTCGCATAGCGTGGATATATGGTTTAAGACACTGCCATATAACATTCCACCATGTATCCATACATATATAGATCAACGCAGATGTGTGGGGATAGGTGTTCGATGAGTCAGGCTAGTCCATCAATGAAGGCGCTAGGAACCGGGTCCTAATCTATCTAGATAAGTGTGTGGATGCAATAGTCACGGCCACATGGCCACCATCATGCGACCAGGAGCCGAGATGTAAGGGGCCAACACGCCCAACTTAGTCTGAGGCCACATGGAGGAATCCAACATGATGAGGATCCGGACCACAAGGGGGTTGCACCCTTTTTTGGCATAAAGTGGGTTTACTACTTTAGAATATTGATTTTTCAATGATTTTTGTAGCAGTTTTAGAGATTTTTGGCCAGTATTGGGGGATATTGGGCCCTTTTTTATGCCAAATCTTGGGGAGAAGTTGGGAGGTTGTTAACAACTTCATATCTATATAATCCAAGTATTCTTGAAGCCAAAAAAGGACATTCAGAGTAGGTTTATGCTGAATATTTTCCAAGCCAAAGCCATTTTTATGCAAGGAAACTATTGAGGAGAGCACCTTTGCAGGCCATTTTTGGGATCTTCGATCATCCGATTTCAGTGTCATTTGTTTTGTTGGGTTCTATAGATCTGGTAGAGAAAGACCAAATCATTTTGTAACCATTTTGGTATTGTTGTGATGTACTTTTAAGCTTTGAACAAAAATAAGAAATCCTCACCTACTAAGACAAAAGCCCGAAGATGTAGGCGAGATTGCCGAACTTTGTTATCACATTGGTGCTTATGGTTTGTTGATCCTCATGTTTTATTTCAGATATGTATATATGTATATCAATTTTATGTTTCATTCATAATTCTTCCTCTTTAATTCAACNGTGGTCTCCTTCTCAAGGCATTTGCAACCACATTTTCCTTTCCTTTGATGTATGAAATACCAAAATCATACTCACTCATAAACTCACTCCATCGCCTTTTCCTAGCATTTAGATCCATTTGAGTGAAGAGATGTTTTAAACTTTGATGGTCCATTTTGAGCTCAAAGTTTCACCCCACAAGATAGTGCCTCCAAAGTTTCAGAGCTAGCATTACAGCTGGAAACTCTAAATCATGATTCATGTATAGCTCTTCCTGTTTCTTCAACTTCCTTGACACATAAGCTATCACTCCTCCATATTGCATTAGCACAGCCCCCAACCCTTGCTTCAAGGCATCCGTGCAGACTGTGAAGTCCTTTTCCATATCCGACACTCATAGAATTGGCGCACTAGTTAGTATCCTCTTAAGCTTGATGAATGCACTATCACATTCTTCCATCCATTCATACCTGACCCCCTTGCACTGCAAAGTGGTGATGGGTTTCGCTATTTTTGAGAATCCTTTCACAAATCTCCGATAATAACTTGCTAGCCCCATGAAGCTTCTCATCTCATGGGCATTTTTCGGCACTGGCCACTCCATAATGGCCTTTACCTTTTTCTGGGTCCACAGAGATTCCTTCACCGAGAAATGATATTACCTAAATAGTGGATCTCTTTCTGAAAGAAGGAACACTTCGACAACTTCCCATACAATTTGTTCTCTCTAAGGCAGGACAACACCACTCATAAGTGTTCCTCATGTTCTCTTTCATTTTTGGAATAGATGAGGATGTCATCTAGAAAGACTTGTACAAAACGGTCTAAGTACTTCTGGAATACGCTATTCATGAGGCTCATGAATATTGTTGGCGCATTGGTCAATCCGAAGGTACTATGACAAACTCATAATGCCCAAACCGAGTTTGAAACACAGTTTTTGGGATATCACCTTCCTTAATCCTTAACTGATGATACCTTGATCGCAAATCGATCTTTGAAAATACGATTGCTCCTTTCATCTGATCAAAGAGGTCATCTATTCACGGCATTGGGTACCTATTTTTCACAGTAGCACGGTTCAAGTCCCTGTAATCTATACACAATAGTAAGGAACCATCCTTCTTCTTTACAAAAATTACTGGTGCACCCCAAGGTGAGACATTGGGCCTTATTATCCCTAAGTCCAGTAACTCTTTCAACTGTATTTGCAAATCACAAAGTTCTGGTGCTGTCATCCGATACGGAGTCTTGGAAATTGGTTCTGCACCATGTTTTATCTCAATAGTAAAATCAAGCTCCCTCTTAGGAGGTAACCCTGGTAATTCGTTCGGAAAAACATCCTTAAATTCTAACAATACTGGGTACTGATCCAAGGAGGATCCCTTCCTTTCATTCACCACTTCCACTACATATAGTCAACACCCTTGCCTCAAGCATCGCTTAACCTTCATAGTTGAGATAAAGTGTAATGACACCCTTCTTTGTACACCCTGGATCTCCACTGGCCTTCCTTTGTTGTCTACACAAAGCACCCTTTTTGCGAAACAATCTACCAAAGCTCGATGAGATTCTAACCAATCCATTCCAATGATTAGGTTGTATGCCCCGAGAGTAGTAACGTATACCTTCAACCTAGTAGTACACACTCCCAGGTCTACTATAAAATTATCAATTCTAGGTCCTACCACTTGTTTTTCCCCCAAAGCCATCTCAACTTGTTTAAAGTCATCGTGTTCGTAGGCTACCAAACCACTCTTTTCTAATGTATATGGTGAAATGAAACTATATGTAGCACCAGAATCAGATAAAATCTTTACATTGATATGATTTAGCGTACCTGATGCCTCCACCATTGTGGATTGATGTTCGGCCTGGCGATTATTAACTGTTGCATAAATCTGGTGGCTACTACTTGCTCTTCCCATCGGGGCCTTTCCTTCTCTATGCACGAATCCTGATTGTAACTCTGGGAAATCATGTTGGTAATGGGGTTCTCCACATCTCCAAAAGGTAACACGAGATTGAACTTGCGCACTATTTGGTGACTGTCTCTGAAATGAGTTCCTTCCCATAGAACCCCTACCCCTACTAGCTACTCCTTGAGATGGTCATGGACCTGCCTGCATCGTTGGTGATGAACGATATGATGCACTTATTATCATTGAAATCCCTGCCACTACTGTACTTGGTGCGACTCTGTTACCATATGGAGGTGGCCTTGAGCCCCCTCCCTTGGGAAATGTCCTCGAGGCCTTCCCCACGAACCCAGGATGATGCAGAAAGGTTGGTCTCGTACCTCTGGTTAAGTTCATGTGTTCCTCCGCATAACGTGCATTTTCCACAGCTTCCACTACTGAAGATGGTTTGCACATCCACACCATAGCCCTTATTTTAGGGTTCAACCCATACACAAAGTGTTCTTCCTGTCGTTGGTCATTATCCATATATGAAACATACTTGACCAATTCCATAAACCTAATTGTTATCACTGAAATTTCGTCCGCACATGGCGACAAGAACTCAGCATCGTCAGACAGTAATGAAGTCATTCATGTCACTGGATTAATTTCACAGCATTGCAAAAGGGTCAAAAACTATACAAAGTAACCAAAAATTGAAAGGCGCTTTACAAAAGATGGGTGCGCGTGCATATGCGCATAACAGGAACGTACAATGTGCGCATGCACGCACGACGCGCGAATGTTAGCGTAAAAACCCGCGCACCTGCTAAACGACGCATTTATTGAATTGGTTGGCCTCCCAACCACTTATGGACCAGCTCCCAACTTGATTTTACCATCAAATTTGAGCTGAATCTGCATGGTAGGCTGGTCAAAGACCTAATTGAACCCTAAAGAGCCCCTTTTCACACCTCAAAGGAGTTACATAATCACCCAATGTTATGCTATAAAAAGTCATGAAGAAACATCATTTTCTCAAGGAATTTCATGTAATGTTATGCTGCTTAGATTGTTTTAAGGACTCACTCCTTGACAATAACACATTAGCACCATTT
>JZKD02S0307723.1:0-19786 GCA_000966675.3 Picea glauca
GCAAATGTTTCTCATACCCCCTCAAATCCTGTGTACCCTGGTCAAAAACCACCTTATGCAGGAGGACCCACTGGTTACAACTATCCACCTAACCCAGTGTACGGTCCTACTGGTGTCCCTATGCCTCACCAGTATCACCCGCAAGTCAATCGACAACTACCTTTCCTTGCTACTTTGGATCTTCCAGAATTGTCTCGGTTAACCAATGATCCTATATTTGATTACCCTTTTTGGCCAGTGATTCCAGCTAAACTCCCTTATGATATTCCGAAGTTTGATGGAAAAGTTAGAGAAGACCCCAACAATCACGTAATGAATTTCCATTTATGGTGTTCATCAAACTCCTTAATGGACGATTCTATACATTTGCGTCTTTTCCAGTGAACACTTATGGCCTCCAAAACCAAGTGGTATATTGAATTACCCGTGGTTCCTTCCGAGATTTCAACTCCCTTGCTATGTCCTTCCTCACCCATTTTCAACTCCCTATCTGATATGAGACGGGTACTGAACTCTTGACTTCCCTTCCTCAGACCAACTCCGTTCACATCTCTGACCATATTCATGAATGGAGACGACGACGAAGGTTGATCAAAGCACTCATTCCTGACCAATTATTGGTAGAATGGTTTACCAAATCACTTTTACCCCCGATCGCTCGTGATGTTGCTATGGGATGTGTAGTTACCGAAGAAGAAGCCATTGCCAGGGACCAATACTTAGACTTGGTGTATTTCCAGTCCGATACTTTATATGAGTTGATTCCTAATGCTAACCATGCCACAAATGATCCATCCAAACCTTCATCTTCGTCACATGCGGATGGCATTATTGGTTTCGTCAAAACTCAATCTACATCCCAATCGGTCGGAGCTGCACCTCGAGATGCAACTTCATATTCTCCTAGTCCTACCACACCCTCTACCTCCTCTCATACTTAAGCCTATGAGGTGAATGCAGCTCAGTCTACACCCTCACAACAAACTGGAGGTAAGAAAAAGGCAAAGAATAAAAACAAAAAGACTAATAATAATGAACAACCAAAAGCTCAAAACCCGCTGCCTGCTAACGAAAAGAAACCATATCGGAAACCAAAGTTCCCATGTCTTATTTTTGGTGATGATCACTACACTCGAGACTTCTCGCATTGAGATGAAGTGGCCAAACTCTTTAAAGGGAATTCTCAACCCGTCATGCTGACAAAACCTTTTCCACAACAACAATCTATGGTTGCTCAAACCCCCTCTCCAGGGGAAAGTTCCAACCATACTGATCATGACGAATCCTCAAAAAGTTCCCATATCTATCACTTCAATGTGATTGATCTAACCACCCACTCGATGACATACGACACGCTAGTTAAACTGGACAAAGCAAAGATCACTAACGGTTCTTCACAGGATCCATCACCGTCCTCCATTATTCCTCCATCCATCAGTCCTCCGTCTGAACCACTCTAGCTCAAGAAACCTACGTTGGAATCTATCTTACACCCTCCTAAGAGCACTATCCGAAAGTCTAGCTTTAATCCTTGCTCACATGCCACCCAACACTACAACATCGCTGAAGATTTGGCTCAAGCACCATGTTCTATGCCCGTGTTAGAAGTTCTACAGCACTATCCCAGTCAACGTAGAATGCTCTTAGACACTATTGGCACTTTTGATCTCGATTCATCCAAAAGTATCACATTTAACTTGGATAATTTTACGTCTTGTCTCTCTCACCAACTTTCTTTCCAAGTTGATGTTGTTGTTCACAATCAACAAATCCACCGAACTATTCTGGATGAGGGAGCCTCAACTTGTGTCATGTCTCTAGCATGTTGGAAAAGATTGAAATCACCAGTACTTTATAAATCCCCAACGATGTTACGTTCATTCAATGGGCGAGGCTTTCATTTGCATGGAATTTTGCAGTTCATGTCCGTCCAATTGGGAGAAAAAACCATTTATGTTGACGTCGAGGTGGTCGATGCTCCCCTCGATTACAACTTGTTACTTGGAAGAAGTTGGTTCTATGTTATGACCACTGTTTCTTCGTCAGTTTTTTGATGTGTACAATTTCCTCATCAAGGTAAAATTGTCACTATCGATCATTTAGATTTCTGTACGCCTAATGTTTGCGCTCCCACTACCAACAATATTCCCTTCTTGGGAAATCATAAGATCACGTATGAAAGAATTGGTGTTGACTTGTTGAAAGACTCTAGCCTCATGGGTACCTTCCCTACAACACTTCCACCCACTGCACATCATATTTCCATGATCAATATGATTTCAACTATGGTTTACCAATCCTTGGAATCATCTGACCCTTGGATTGTAACCAGTCCATTGGAATTTGATGCACTTGGTGACACCATGTCACTTAGTCTAGCTGAAACCTCATACATTTCTATTCAATATACCTCTCCCTCTTCGGATGAAAAACATCTCTTTGAACCCGACACTTATTCAATGCCATCATGGTTAAATTCCTTGTCATCAACAATCGATTACATTTCCCAAAATTTTCCTTCCGACGAATCTATAATGAAAATGCTTAGCCTCGACGATGTACCTTGGAATGATATCCATCATCGATCCTCTTTTCTTCCACCTCTGGAAGAAATTCAAGAAGACATACACTCTTTCTTCCCTTCTGATGTTGTCGACTTTCCACAATCTCCCATCCTCACCTAAGACACTTTTTTCTGAGGGGAATTTGGGCAACATTTCATCTACAATCGTTATTGATATTTTGATCAAGAAAGGTATTGTGGAAAACATTAACCTCAAAGTTAATTGTTCACCCGAGGAAGTGGTCTCTTACACCTCTTTATTTAAATAATTCCGCAATGTCTTCACCTGGATCTATGAAGAGATGCTTGAGATCAATCCATCGATCATTGTGCACAAGATTAAAACCTATCCTGGTGTCAAACCTGTTCAACAAAAACTTTTCCCAGTCCATCCTTAAAAGACCGCGGCTAGTAAGGAAGAGGTTGAAAAGTTATTGGAATCTGGTTTCATTTATCCTGTCCCCTTGATGGAATGGGTTTCCAATATTGTCCTGGTTACTAAGAAACAGGGGACCATTCACGTCTGTGTTGATTATAGGGATCTTAACAAGGCTTGTCCTAAAGACAACTACCCCACACCCTTCATCGACCAGATTATTGATAATTGTGCTGGTAGCATAATTTTCTCTTTTATGGATGGTTTCTCAGGATATAACTAGATAGACATCTTACCGGTTGATCAACATAAGGCGACCTTTATCTGCCCGTGGGGAACTTTCACTTATCGGAAGCTACCATTTGGCCTTAAAAATGTTGGGGCTATGTTCCAGGGAGCCATGTCCTATGCCTTCCATGATGTCAAACATATTGCAGAACCATACCTCGATGACTTACCTGCACACTCATCCAGTCGATCCGACCATCTCGGTCATCTACGGGCTATTTTTCTTCGATGTCGGTTCTACCGCATCCGTTTGAACCCACATAAATGTATTTTCGCTGTTGAATTAGGCCAACTTCTCGGATTTTTTGTCTCGAAGGATGGGATTCAGATGGATCCCTTAAATATTAGAGATATTATAGCTTTACCCCCACCTAACAACCTACGACAAATTCAAATTTTGTAGGGGAAAGCAAACTTTCTTCGCTGATTTATTTGTAACTACACTGAGATCACTAAAGGATTCATGTGATTGTTGTATAAAGATGCCCCTTTCATCTGGGATGATACTTCTCAATGATCGTTCGATGTTCTTAAGCATCGAACTGACACACACTCCTTTGTTGCATCCTCCAGACTATATGAAGGATTATATCCTTTACTTAGCGGCCTCTACTTCCACTATTTCCATGGTTTTAGTTCAAGAGGACTCTTTCAATGAAGAACATGTGATTTATTACATGAGTAAAAGTCTATCTGGCCGAGAACTCCACTATTCACATGTTGAGAAGTTGGCTCTGGTAGCCATCGCTGTCCAAAGATTTATTCATTACATTCTGTTATGCACCACCACGGTTATCGTGGATTCTAACCCCATGTATCACATCCTGACCCGTTAGGTACTTGGGGGAAAATACTCAAAATGGATCGTAATCCTTCAAGAATTCAATCTTGAATTCGCTAAGTCCAAATCCAAAAAGTCCCTAGTGTTCACGGAACTCATTTGCGATTTTCCCCATGCTGATGAATATATTGAGCCTATAGATTCTCTCCCTGACGAATATCTATTCCTCATTAGCATTTCTGATACCTGGTATGGAGACATCATTCTCTATCTCTAGACACAATGTTTTCAGCCACATATCTCTCATGAAGAATGCCGCCGTATCCACCACCACTCATGTCGTTATCTCATTATCGGTGAAACCTTATATCATCGTGGCATTGATACCATCCTATGATGATGTTTGACTCACGAAGAGGCTGAATGCGTCCTCAATGATTGTCACCTTGGAGCCTATGGTGGTCACCTTTCTGGGATGCATACATCCTAGAAAATTTTACGTACCAGATACTTCTGGCCCTCCATCTTCAAGGATTGTATGGAGGTCGTAAAAAAGTGCCCACCCTGCCAAGTTTTTCAACACAAGGCACACACCCACCCTGCTCCATTGCATCCCTTTATTTCCATTGGCCCCTTTGCCAAATGGGGCATCGATTTCATGCAGTGTAAGCCTACCTCAGCCGAGGGGCATGGTTATATAATCGTCTCCATCGATTAATTTACAAAATGGGCTGAGGCTATGCCTACCTTCTGAACAATGGTCGTACTGAAATGCTTTTATTTTTTAATCACATCATCACTCGGTTTGGTGTTCCACAGACCATTGTCACTGATCATGGTTCCCATTTTCAAAACTAGATGATGAGTGAGTTACATACCAAGTTGGGTTTTGTCCATGAGAACTCATCCCCATATTATCCTCAAGCTAATGAACAAGTTGAAGCCATCAACCAATTCCTCAAAACTATGATCCAACTAATGGTAGGGGAAAACAAGACGTCTTGGCATTTACAACTCTTCTACGCTCTATGGGCTTATCGGACCTCAGTAAAAACTGTTATTGTATTCACTCCCTTCCAGTTAGTATATGGCATTGAGGTTGTTTTACCAATCGAGTGTGAAATTCCTTCGCTAAAACTTAAAGTAGAACTCCTGCCCCAAACTTCTGCTGAAGAATAACTTTTCTTACATTTGACTAGGCTAGATGAAACACATCGTGATGGTGCTCTTGTTAATGACACGTATCAAAAGTGAATCAAACATCAATACAACAAATCCATCCATCCTCACACTTTGCAGAAGGAGACCTAGTACTTGTTTATGACCAGGCTCATGAAACGTTAGGGACAGGGAAGTTATAACCTCTATGGCATGGTCCCTACATCATGAAACATGTTCTACATAGAGGCACCTATGAACTAGTTGATTACGATGGATTTTCCCTGGGTGAGCCCCGGAACGGGCTTTACCTCAAAAAGTACTATGCCTAAGACATCTAACATACGTGCTTTGTACACTATTGTATTTTTATTTTTGGTGTGTCTTTTCTCTTGCGTGCTCGAGGTTTTCCTTAGCCACTTATACTATGTCTTGTGTTTTCATGCGCAGATGACATCTTCCTTTCCTATCTTTGTCGGGTTTGAAGATGGTGCTAGTCGACACACCCAGAACATTGCTTCTGCAGCTTGGGTCGTTTACCACTTTGATGAGTTGGTTAGTTCAGGAGGTATTTTCTTAGGATCGACAACTAACAACATGGAAAAATAACATGTCATTGAACTTTTAATCGAAGCATCCTCCCTAGGTATTTCTCACATAATTATCAATCTAGACTCTCAACTCGTGGTATGTCAACTCAATCGTATCTACGCTATTTGCAATCCTATCCTTCTACGTCTCCATCTACGAGTTCTCCATCTTGAACGAATGTTTGATTTCATCGAATATCGACACATACCAAGAGAACTTAATACCATTTTGGATTCGTTAGCAAATTACATTATGGATAGATATCTCACACATAGATAAGTTTTCATAAAGGAAATGAATTACATCACATTTCATCATGTAAATTAAAACACATCACATGAAAGACATCATTTGAAAATCATTTGGCACTGTAAAAAATCATAAATGTATATATATACGACATGACTGAAAATGTTTGATTACATAAAAATGGTACATAGATAGGCAAAATGTGGGTCACACCCATAAGCATTATCATACAGACTAATCGCTAGGAAGAATTCTAATCTTCCTGCATTACATTATACTCTGAGTAACACATTACTGCATGAGATACTCACCTCAGTAGAGAGTTAATACTCTCAGACACCCCCACAGTGTGTCTCTCTAGATGTAACGACACTTCCCGCCTCCTAAGAGGAGGGATACCTATCATGAGGCCTTGGAGGTTTCTTTCAACCTCCTGGAGTCCTCCTACTGCTACCCCCTAATCAACTACAACCTGAGCATCTCTACATAGGTACGATACGTATCCCTCCTCTTAGATGTAACGACACTTCCTGCCTCCTAAGAGGAGGGATACCTATCGTGAGGCCTTAGAGGTTTATTTCAACCTCCTGGAGTCCTCCTACTGCTACCCCCTGATCAACTACAACCTGAGAATCTCTACAATGCTCCAATGCCAACATATCTACTGGACGTGTTTCTCCCCTATCTGCACGATGAAATAAATACATCTGCTAAAGACTCTTCTATGTACCCTAAAAAAAAATATAATGTTTTAAAATAAAAAAAACTTGACAAGATCATTTTTGGTTTCATACTTGATGCATCCCAATCCTCTCCTACTGGAAGAACCAAGTCCATTCTTCCTCAGAAATATACTCTGGCATATGCAAAGTATTCTATCATAATCAATTGGTGTCTCAGCCAAGCGAAGAAACCATCAGTGAATCTAAAATCTGAATCTGAATTTAGTCTCAAGGGTAGGCTTGTCCATCGTTCCATACATGGTTCTCCCACTGGACGCACTGTTAACGCAATCTGAGGTTGCATCTGGGGAATGAACTCTAAAAATAATGGAACCAAGAATGAACCATATCCGAACTTCTTCTGCTAACCTCCTCTGCATCTCGTAATTTGTTCCTTCACATGGTGAAAAAACCTTGCGCTCTAGTTAAACAATGTTGGCTCTAAACACTGTAAACCATAGGCCACCTGTGATATTGAAACTAGGTGAGCGCTCGTACTTCCCTCTATACTTGACATGGAAAATAGGATGGATCAAAGAGGTAATTCTCTCATATCTTTGATTGCAATCCTGCCTCCCACTAGTCTCTCTCCCGGGACACAATGGTTTGCCAGATACTCATCCACAGGTGCAAGAAGTGCCCTCTGCCCAGATAAAGATATAGGAACCCCTCTCTTTGAAATACCGGTTATGAAATATACATCCTCCAACTCGATGGTCAAAATCTGTGTGCCTATATAGAACCCTTTCTCTGCAACATTCCACAACCCAAACATGTATTCGAGAAAAAGAATATCCTTCTTCATCTTTTGCATTTTAAAATATTTTAGGAGACCGCAACTCCTCAACGTGGCTCTTGATTGGGGACTTTTCAGAGTGGCCAGATCATCGAGCTTGTGTTCTCTTTCTTTCCACTCAAGCATGTTGCCGAGGTCACCTGCAATTAACAACAAAATTCATTAAATCATGATTTCGGTGAATTTTTAACAATTTTAAAAACTTAAAAAAAATGATTGTTTTTTTTTGCAAAATAAAAATTCCCTCTTCACATGAACATCAGGGCATAAATCCACCCTTACATTATCCATTTAAAATGTTCAAAAACTCAAAACGCCATCCTCACATATTGAGCGTGCGTGAACCATTTTTGGGCATTTTTCTTGTGGTTTTTTGAGGAAGCGCCCCCATAGCCACCACATCAGGGCATTGACGCACCTTTGATTGGTTAAGAGGGGCATTTTTCAAGCCACCCAACGCTTACCCATGATTTTTAGAGGAGTGTTGAGCTTGTTGAGCACTTGCGTTGACCCAGGGCATCATTTTTTTATAAATTTTTAGTTCCTTAAAACAATATATGAATCATGTAAAAGAAAGAGAGGAAAAATAATGCTAACCTAGTCCAAACGACAATGAAAATGATCAACCATAGCTCTGACACCGAACAATTCAAGATTCAGCTCCAAAACACAAATTCTCCACTGCTACAAATCTTTGCATAAATGAAAATGGTAAATGACATTTTTACCCCTTTTTACTATTATACATTTCATTTTCACATATGATATAGTTATTTTTGGGTTTTTAAGAAATATTTGGAGGCTTATTAATCCCTTGGAATGCAGTTTTGACATTATTGACAGGTTTTGAAGCGGGTTTGTTCATTTTATCTTGTCACCTTCATGAGCATAGTCTTCGTTCGTTCTCAATATCAAACACTTGAGAATGCGCCGGGTAAAATTTTATCTCTTTTTCAGACCCGCATGGATACACAAAAAAGGAACCCCCTGGAGTCTTCTTTAAAATATTTTTAGACTCTCTAAACGTGAAAAGATTGTCGAGTGATCTTGCTTCCTTTCCCACTCATTAAAAGGTTTGAAAGGGTGTCTTCCGAGTGATAATTTATCTCTTTTTCGGCCTCGCAAGACTGTCATTGTGAAAAAGGACAACATTGGAGTCGTCTTTAAGTTGTTTTCAGACTCTCTAAATATAAAAAACCACCGATTTTACCTTCTCTCGACTCGTTAAACAATCATACATTGAAGGGCCCATACGGGACCAAACCCTTACTTCTTCTAGTTTGCTAAACAAAGGAAGAGGGACTTACTGAAGGTGATTCATATCGAGCATGTGTTACCCTCCTTGAGCTCGTTAAATTAAAAAGAGGTACTCGTCTATCTGGATGGGGGAAAAATTGAAAGAAGCAAGCGAAGTAGTTTATGAGAACTTTACTAGTAACCTTACAGTCGCCCTTGAACATGACATTATATCATTGCATTCATTTCAATCTGTTGAACCTCTGCACGAAACCAATTCTTTGAGTTTCCTTACTCCTTTGGGTCACCCGACATAAGTCATCGTATCCATTGAATTATCAAGTTTTGTTCCATGTCAAGTTTTTGTTGTCATGCCTCAATGTTCAAGGGAAGCATCTACCTCAAGAAGAAACCATCATAAATATCTTGTTTCAATACCCATGGCTGTCCATGTTCATTTGATCTACCAATTACATCTTTGTTTTCGCTTCGTGTCGTTGATGGGGGATACATCAAGGCCCTCCCTCGACGAGTATGTTCCTATCGACTTCAACACACTATCCATGAGCTAGAATTAGAAACCAGTTAGTACCTTGAGACCTACATGCATCAATGGCAGGCCTCCTTGCGTCCGACAATGGGTTTACATCATTGACCTATGATCGAATGATTCCATGGATTTTCGACTTCATCTCATCCATTCACATTCATTGGAATGTACTAAAGTACCTTGGGAATCATTAACATCAATGGTGATCTCCCTCACGCTTGTTAACGGTTTACCTGATTGACCGATAATCAAGTGGTTTCTTCCATGTTTGACATCAGAACATCTATTCACATGGTTATATTCGTACTACATTGGGATCGGTAAGAAGACCCTGGGTTGAATTTTCACTCTTATGTACTTTTCCCAGGTTGCGAAGGAGTTCTTTTGAACTATGACACATATATTGTTACATAGATCCACTTTGTACTGGTCATGGCTATGTCTTGTCATCTCCTAGATCCACTGTGTATTCTTCATGGCTACGATTAGTTNGCAAATGTTTCTCATACCCCCTCAAATCCTGTGTACCCTGGTCAAAAACCACCTTATGCAGGAGGACCCACTGGTTACAACTATCCACCTAACCCAGTGTACGGTCCTACTGGTGTCCCTATGCCTCACCAGTATCACCCGCAAGTCAATCGACAACTACCTTTCCTTGCTACTTTGGATCTTCCAGAATTGTCTCGGTTAACCAATGATCCTATATTTGATTACCCTTTTTGGCCAGTGATTCCAGCTAAACTCCCTTATGATATTCCGAAGTTTGATGGAAAAGTTAGAGAAGACCCCAACAATCACGTAATGAATTTCCATTTATGGTGTTCATCAAACTCCTTAATGGACGATTCTATACATTTGCGTCTTTTCCAGTGAACACTTATGGCCTCCAAAACCAAGTGGTATATTGAATTACCCGTGGTTCCTTCCGAGATTTCAACTCCCTTGCTATGTCCTTCCTCACCCATTTTCAACTCCCTATCTGATATGAGACGGGTACTGAACTCTTGACTTCCCTTCCTCAGACCAACTCCGTTCACATCTCTGACCATATTCATGAATGGAGACGACGACGAAGGTTGATCAAAGCACTCATTCCTGACCAATTATTGGTAGAATGGTTTACCAAATCACTTTTACCCCCGATCGCTCGTGATGTTGCTATGGGATGTGTAGTTACCGAAGAAGAAGCCATTGCCAGGGACCAATACTTAGACTTGGTGTATTTCCAGTCCGATACTTTATATGAGTTGATTCCTAATGCTAACCATGCCACAAATGATCCATCCAAACCTTCATCTTCGTCACATGCGGATGGCATTATTGGTTTCGTCAAAACTCAATCTACATCCCAATCGGTCGGAGCTGCACCTCGAGATGCAACTTCATATTCTCCTAGTCCTACCACACCCTCTACCTCCTCTCATACTTAAGCCTATGAGGTGAATGCAGCTCAGTCTACACCCTCACAACAAACTGGAGGTAAGAAAAAGGCAAAGAATAAAAACAAAAAGACTAATAATAATGAACAACCAAAAGCTCAAAACCCGCTGCCTGCTAACGAAAAGAAACCATATCGGAAACCAAAGTTCCCATGTCTTATTTTTGGTGATGATCACTACACTCGAGACTTCTCGCATTGAGATGAAGTGGCCAAACTCTTTAAAGGGAATTCTCAACCCGTCATGCTGACAAAACCTTTTCCACAACAACAATCTATGGTTGCTCAAACCCCCTCTCCAGGGGAAAGTTCCAACCATACTGATCATGACGAATCCTCAAAAAGTTCCCATATCTATCACTTCAATGTGATTGATCTAACCACCCACTCGATGACATACGACACGCTAGTTAAACTGGACAAAGCAAAGATCACTAACGGTTCTTCACAGGATCCATCACCGTCCTCCATTATTCCTCCATCCATCAGTCCTCCGTCTGAACCACTCTAGCTCAAGAAACCTACGTTGGAATCTATCTTACACCCTCCTAAGAGCACTATCCGAAAGTCTAGCTTTAATCCTTGCTCACATGCCACCCAACACTACAACATCGCTGAAGATTTGGCTCAAGCACCATGTTCTATGCCCGTGTTAGAAGTTCTACAGCACTATCCCAGTCAACGTAGAATGCTCTTAGACACTATTGGCACTTTTGATCTCGATTCATCCAAAAGTATCACATTTAACTTGGATAATTTTACGTCTTGTCTCTCTCACCAACTTTCTTTCCAAGTTGATGTTGTTGTTCACAATCAACAAATCCACCGAACTATTCTGGATGAGGGAGCCTCAACTTGTGTCATGTCTCTAGCATGTTGGAAAAGATTGAAATCACCAGTACTTTATAAATCCCCAACGATGTTACGTTCATTCAATGGGCGAGGCTTTCATTTGCATGGAATTTTGCAGTTCATGTCCGTCCAATTGGGAGAAAAAACCATTTATGTTGACGTCGAGGTGGTCGATGCTCCCCTCGATTACAACTTGTTACTTGGAAGAAGTTGGTTCTATGTTATGACCACTGTTTCTTCGTCAGTTTTTTGATGTGTACAATTTCCTCATCAAGGTAAAATTGTCACTATCGATCATTTAGATTTCTGTACGCCTAATGTTTGCGCTCCCACTACCAACAATATTCCCTTCTTGGGAAATCATAAGATCACGTATGAAAGAATTGGTGTTGACTTGTTGAAAGACTCTAGCCTCATGGGTACCTTCCCTACAACACTTCCACCCACTGCACATCATATTTCCATGATCAATATGATTTCAACTATGGTTTACCAATCCTTGGAATCATCTGACCCTTGGATTGTAACCAGTCCATTGGAATTTGATGCACTTGGTGACACCATGTCACTTAGTCTAGCTGAAACCTCATACATTTCTATTCAATATACCTCTCCCTCTTCGGATGAAAAACATCTCTTTGAACCCGACACTTATTCAATGCCATCATGGTTAAATTCCTTGTCATCAACAATCGATTACATTTCCCAAAATTTTCCTTCCGACGAATCTATAATGAAAATGCTTAGCCTCGACGATGTACCTTGGAATGATATCCATCATCGATCCTCTTTTCTTCCACCTCTGGAAGAAATTCAAGAAGACATACACTCTTTCTTCCCTTCTGATGTTGTCGACTTTCCACAATCTCCCATCCTCACCTAAGACACTTTTTTCTGAGGGGAATTTGGGCAACATTTCATCTACAATCGTTATTGATATTTTGATCAAGAAAGGTATTGTGGAAAACATTAACCTCAAAGTTAATTGTTCACCCGAGGAAGTGGTCTCTTACACCTCTTTATTTAAATAATTCCGCAATGTCTTCACCTGGATCTATGAAGAGATGCTTGAGATCAATCCATCGATCATTGTGCACAAGATTAAAACCTATCCTGGTGTCAAACCTGTTCAACAAAAACTTTTCCCAGTCCATCCTTAAAAGACCGCGGCTAGTAAGGAAGAGGTTGAAAAGTTATTGGAATCTGGTTTCATTTATCCTGTCCCCTTGATGGAATGGGTTTCCAATATTGTCCTGGTTACTAAGAAACAGGGGACCATTCACGTCTGTGTTGATTATAGGGATCTTAACAAGGCTTGTCCTAAAGACAACTACCCCACACCCTTCATCGACCAGATTATTGATAATTGTGCTGGTAGCATAATTTTCTCTTTTATGGATGGTTTCTCAGGATATAACTAGATAGACATCTTACCGGTTGATCAACATAAGGCGACCTTTATCTGCCCGTGGGGAACTTTCACTTATCGGAAGCTACCATTTGGCCTTAAAAATGTTGGGGCTATGTTCCAGGGAGCCATGTCCTATGCCTTCCATGATGTCAAACATATTGCAGAACCATACCTCGATGACTTACCTGCACACTCATCCAGTCGATCCGACCATCTCGGTCATCTACGGGCTATTTTTCTTCGATGTCGGTTCTACCGCATCCGTTTGAACCCACATAAATGTATTTTCGCTGTTGAATTAGGCCAACTTCTCGGATTTTTTGTCTCGAAGGATGGGATTCAGATGGATCCCTTAAATATTAGAGATATTATAGCTTTACCCCCACCTAACAACCTACGACAAATTCAAATTTTGTAGGGGAAAGCAAACTTTCTTCGCTGATTTATTTGTAACTACACTGAGATCACTAAAGGATTCATGTGATTGTTGTATAAAGATGCCCCTTTCATCTGGGATGATACTTCTCAATGATCGTTCGATGTTCTTAAGCATCGAACTGACACACACTCCTTTGTTGCATCCTCCAGACTATATGAAGGATTATATCCTTTACTTAGCGGCCTCTACTTCCACTATTTCCATGGTTTTAGTTCAAGAGGACTCTTTCAATGAAGAACATGTGATTTATTACATGAGTAAAAGTCTATCTGGCCGAGAACTCCACTATTCACATGTTGAGAAGTTGGCTCTGGTAGCCATCGCTGTCCAAAGATTTATTCATTACATTCTGTTATGCACCACCACGGTTATCGTGGATTCTAACCCCATGTATCACATCCTGACCCGTTAGGTACTTGGGGGAAAATACTCAAAATGGATCGTAATCCTTCAAGAATTCAATCTTGAATTCGCTGAGCCTATAGATTCTCTCCCTAACGAATATCTATTCCTCATTAGCATTTCTGATCCCTGGTATGGAGACATCATTCTCTATCTCTAGACACAATGTTTTCATCCACATATCTCTCATGAAGAATGCCGCCGTATCCACCACCACTCCTGTCATTATCTCATTATTGGTGAAACCTTATATCATCATGGCATTGATACCATCCTATGATGATGTTTGACTCACGAAGAGGCTGAATGCGTCCTCAATGATTGTCACCTTGGAGCCTATGGTGGTCACCTTTCTGGGATGGATACATCCTAGAAAATTTTACGTACCAGATACTTCTGGCCCTCCATCTTCAAGGATTGTATGGAGGTCGTAAAAAAGTGCCCACCCTGCCAAGTTTTTCAACACAAGGCACACACCCACCCTGCTCCATTGCATCCCTTTATTTCCATTGGCCCCTTTGCCAAATGGGGCATCGATTTCATGCAGTGTAAGCCTACCTCAGCCGAGGGGCATGGTTATATAATCGTCTCCATCGATTAATTTACAAAATGGGCTGAGGCTATGCCTACCTTCTGAACAATGGTCGTACTGAAATGCTTTTATTTTTTAATCACATCATCACTCGGTTTGGTGTTCCACAGACCATTGTCACTGATCATGGTTCCCATTTTCAAAACTAGATGATGAGTGAGTTACATACCAAGTTGGGTTTTGTCCATGAGAACTCATCCCCATATTATCCTCAAGCTAATGAACAAGTTGAAGCCATCAACCAATTCCTCAAAACTATGATCCAACTAATGGTAGGGGAAAACAAGACGTCTTGGCATTTACAACTCTTCTACGCTCTATGGGCTTATCGGACCTCAGTAAAAACTGTTATTGTATTCACTCCCTTCCAGTTAGTATATGGCATTGAGGTTGTTTTACCAATCGAGTGTGAAATTCCTTCGCTAAAACTTAAAGTAGAACTCCTGCCCCAAACTTCTGCTGAAGAATAACTTTTCTTACATTTGACTAGGCTAGATGAAACACATCGTGATGGTGCTCTTGTTAATGACACGTATCAAAAGTGAATCAAACATCAATACAACAAATCCATCCATCCTCACACTTTGCAGAAGGAGACCTAGTACTTGTTTATGACCAGGCTCATGAAACGTTAGGGACAGGGAAGTTATAACCTCTATGGCATGGTCCCTACATCATGAAACATGTTCTACATAGAGGCACCTATGAACTAGTTGATTACGATGGATTTTCCCTGGGTGAGCCCCGGAACGGGCTTTACCTCAAAAAGTACTATGCCTAAGACATCTAACATACGTGCTTTGTACACTATTGTATTTTTATTTTTGGTGTGTCTTTTCTCTTGCGTGCTCGAGGTTTTCCTTAGCCACTTATACTATGTCTTGTGTTTTCATGCGCAGATGACATCTTCCTTTCCTATCTTTGTCGGGTTTGAAGATGGTGCTAGTCGACACACCCAGAACATTGCTTCTGCAGCTTGGGTCGTTTACCACTTTGATGAGTTGGTTAGTTCAGGAGGTATTTTCTTAGGATCGACAACTAACAACATGGAAAAATAACATGTCATTGAACTTTTAATCGAAGCATCCTCCCTAGGTATTTCTCACATAATTATCAATCTAGACTCTCAACTCGTGGTATGTCAACTCAATCGTATCTACGCTATTTGCAATCCTATCCTTCTACGTCTCCATCTACGAGTTCTCCATCTTGAACGAATGTTTGATTTCATCGAATATCGACACATACCAAGAGAACTTAATACCATTTTGGATTCGTTAGCAAATTACATTATGGATAGATATCTCACACATAGATAAGTTTTCATAAAGGAAATGAATTACATCACATTTCATCATGTAAATTAAAACACATCACATGAAAGACATCATTTGAAAATCATTTGGCACTGTAAAAAATCATAAATGTATATATATACGACATGACTGAAAATGTTTGATTACATAAAAATGGTACATAGATAGGCAAAATGTGGGTCACACCCATAAGCATTATCATACAGACTAATCGCTAGGAAGAATTCTAATCTTCCTGCATTACATTATACTCTGAGTAACACATTACTGCATGAGATACTCACCTCAGTAGAGAGTTAATACTCTCAGACACCCCCACAGTGTGTCTCTCTAGATGTAACGACACTTCCCGCCTCCTAAGAGGAGGGATACCTATCATGAGGCCTTGGAGGTTTCTTTCAACCTCCTGGAGTCCTCCTACTGCTACCCCCTAATCAACTACAACCTGAGCATCTCTACATAGGTACGATACGTATCCCTCCTCTTAGATGTAACGACACTTCCTGCCTCCTAAGAGGAGGGATACCTATCGTGAGGCCTTAGAGGTTTATTTCAACCTCCTGGAGTCCTCCTACTGCTACCCCCTGATCAACTACAACCTGAGAATCTCTACAATGCTCCAATGCCAACATATCTACTGGACGTGTTTCTCCCCTATCTGCACGATGAAATAAATACATCTGCTAAAGACTCTTCTATGTACCCTAAAAAAAAATATAATGTTTTAAAATAAAAAAAACTTGACAAGATCATTTTTGGTTTCATACTTGATGCATCCCAATCCTCTCCTACTGGAAGAACCAAGTCCATTCTTCCTCAGAAATATACTCTGGCATATGCAAAGTATTCTATCATAATCAATTGGTGTCTCAGCCAAGCGAAGAAACCATCAGTGAATCTAAAATCTGAATCTGAATTTAGTCTCAAGGGTAGGCTTGTCCATCGTTCCATACATGGTTCTCCCACTGGACGCACTGTTAACGCAATCTGAGGTTGCATCTGGGGAATGAACTCTAAAAATAATGGAACCAAGAATGAACCATATCCGAACTTCTTCTGCTAACCTCCTCTGCATCTCGTAATTTGTTCCTTCACATGGTGAAAAAACCTTGCGCTCTAGTTAAACAATGTTGGCTCTAAACACTGTAAACCATAGGCCACCTGTGATATTGAAACTAGGTGAGCGCTCGTACTTCCCTCTATACTTGACATGGAAAATAGGATGGATCAAAGAGGTAATTCTCTCATATCTTTGATTGCAATCCTGCCTCCCACTAGTCTCTCTCCCGGGACACAATGGTTTGCCAGATACTCATCCACAGGTGCAAGAAGTGCCCTCTGCCCAGATAAAGATATAGGAACCCCTCTCTTTGAAATACCGGTTATGAAATATACATCCTCCAACTCGATGGTCAAAATCTGTGTGCCTATATAGAACCCTTTCTCTGCAACATTCCACAACCCAAACATGTATTCGAGAAAAAGAATATCCTTCTTCATCTTTTGCATTTTAAAATATTTTAGGAGACCGCAACTCCTCAACGTGGCTCTTGATTGGGGACTTTTCAGAGTGGCCAGATCATCGAGCTTGTGTTCTCTTTCTTTCCACTCAAGCATGTTGCCGAGGTCACCTGCAATTAACAACAAAATTCATTAAATCATGATTTCGGTGAATTTTTAACAATTTTAAAAACTTAAAAAAAATGATTGTTTTTTTTTGCAAAATAAAAATTCCCTCTTCACATGAACATCAGGGCATAAATCCACCCTTACATTATCCATTTAAAATGTTCAAAAACTCAAAACGCCATCCTCACATATTGAGCGTGCGTGAACCATTTTTGGGCATTTTTCTTGTGGTTTTTTGAGGAAGCGCCCCCATAGCCACCACATCAGGGCATTGACGCACCTTTGATTGGTTAAGAGGGGCATTTTTCAAGCCACCCAACGCTTACCCATGATTTTTAGAGGAGTGTTGAGCTTGTTGAGCACTTGCGTTGACCCAGGGCATCATTTTTTTATAAATTTTTAGTTCCTTAAAACAATATATGAATCATGTAAAAGAAAGAGAGGAAAAATAATGCTAACCTAGTCCAAACGACAATGAAAATGATCAACCATAGCTCTGACACCGAACAATTCAAGATTCAGCTCCAAAACACAAATTCTCCACTGCTACAAATCTTTGCATAAATGAAAATGGTAAATGACATTTTTACCCCTTTTTACTATTATACATTTCATTTTCACATATGATATAGTTATTTTTGGGTTTTTAAGAAATATTTGGAGGCTTATTAATCCCTTGGAATGCAGTTTTGACATTATTGACAGGTTTTGAAGCGGGTTTGTTCATTTTATCTTGTCACCTTCATGAGCATAGTCTTCGTTCGTTCTCAATATCAAACACTTGAGAATGCGCCGGGTAAAATTTTATCTCTTTTTCAGACCCGCATGGATACACAAAAAAGGAACCCCCTGGAGTCTTCTTTAAAATATTTTTAGACTCTCTAAACGTGAAAAGATTGTCGAGTGATCTTGCTTCCTTTCCCACTCATTAAAAGGTTTGAAAGGGTGTCTTCCGAGTGATAATTTATCTCTTTTTCGGCCTCGCAAGACTGTCATTGTGAAAAAGGACAACATTGGAGTCGTCTTTAAGTTGTTTTCAGACTCTCTAAATATAAAAAACCACCGATTTTACCTTCTCTCGACTCGTTAAACAATCATACATTGAAGGGCCCATACGGGACCAAACCCTTACTTCTTCTAGTTTGCTAAACAAAGGAAGAGGGACTTACTGAAGGTGATTCATATCGAGCATGTGTTACCCTCCTTGAGCTCGTTAAATTAAAAAGAGGTACTCGTCTATCTGGATGGGGGAAAAATTGAAAGAAGCAAGCGAAGTAGTTTATGAGAACTTTACTAGTAACCTTACAGTCGCCCTTGAACATGACATTATATCATTGCATTCATTTCAATCTGTTGAACCTCTGCACGAAACCAATTCTTTGAGTTTCCTTACTCCTTTGGGTCACCCGACATAAGTCATCGTATCCATTGAATTATCAAGTTTTGTTCCATGTCAAGTTTTTGTTGTCATGCCTCAATGTTCAAGGGAAGCATCTACCTCAAGAAGAAACCATCATAAATATCTTGTTTCAATACCCATGGCTGTCCATGTTCATTTGATCTACCAATTACATCTTTGTTTTCGCTTCGTGTCGTTGATGGGGGATACATCAAGGCCCTCCCTCGACGAGTATGTTCCTATCGACTTCAACACACTATCCATGAGCTAGAATTAGAAACCAGTTAGTACCTTGAGACCTACATGCATCAATGGCAGGCCTCCTTGCGTCCGACAATGGGTTTACATCATTGACCTATGATCGAATGATTCCATGGATTTTCGACTTCATCTCATCCATTCACATTCATTGGAATGTACTAAAGTACCTTGGGAATCATTAACATCAATGGTGATCTCCCTCACGCTTGTTAACGGTTTACCTGATTGACCGATAATCAAGTGGTTTCTTCCATGTTTGACATCAGAACATCTATTCACATGGTTATATTCGTACTACATTGGGATCGGTAAGAAGACCCTGGGTTGAATTTTCACTCTTATGTACTTTTCCCAGGTTGCGAAGGAGTTCTTTTGAACTATGACACATATATTGTTACATAGATCCACTTTGTACTGGTCATGGCTATGTCTTGTCATCTCCTAGATCCACTGTGTATTCTTCATGGCTACGATTAGTTTAGGTCATAGGAGTATAGATCCACATCGTACCTTCAGTGGCTATACCTTTTATCAATATAATTATGGATCTGCAGTGTATTTTATAGTGGCCATACCTAAAAATTCTTTATCACTCAAACATAGGTATACCTGCCTTGGGTTTGAAACATGTCATAATATTTGTTTGATGGTTGTGTGCAGCTTTTTCCAGCCTCTCTGTGTCCATACCCTTGCTCAAAAAAGTCTACAAAGTACTTCAGTCATCATCATCTTCT
>JZKD02S0307746.1:0-17452 GCA_000966675.3 Picea glauca
ATGGCTCGGAGTTCCAGTTAACTGACAAAAAGCCTCGTGTCCCGGCGGAAACTTTCCTGATTTTTTTCTTTGTTAGGTACCCGCGGGCTGTAGTGGGTTAGCCTGCGGATACCCGCGTGCAGTAAAAGGTCAGCAAGCGGTCCCCCGTGCCCAGTGAGAGGTTAGAGCGCGGGTTACTTGATTTAAGTAGTTTTTTGAGGATTTGTTCAGCATGGCTTTGGCTAGGAAGAGGCATGAGTTGGCCTGATGCCAGGTAAACCTGTATAGTGCATTTTAGGGTTATAACAGTGATTCCAGTGGAGTAGCTATTGGTGCAGTCTTGAGCCAAGACAATAAGCATGTTGCTTACTTTAGTGAGAAGTTGAATGACACTAAGAGAAAGTATTCTACATATGATAAGGAGTTTTATGTTGTAATACAAGGTCTAAAAAAGTGGAGGAACTATCTTATTCCAAAGGATTTTGTCTTGTACAGTGACAATCAGGATTTACAATTCATAACCAAAGAGGAGAAATTGAACCGAAGACATGCTAAATGGATAGAATTCATGCAGAATTTTACTTTTGTTATTAAGCACATTAGTGGTAGTGCTAACAAAGTTGATGATGCTTTGAGCAAGAGATGTTTGATTATGAAAAAATATCAAGTAGAGACCTTAGGGTTTGAACACCTTAAGGAAATGTATCATGAAGATCCATATTTTAAAGAGGCTTATGAAGCATGTGAGAACCCTTTTCTAAGAGACAAAATTCAGTGGGTAGACTATCTAATTCAATATGGATTGTTGTTCAAAGGAAACCAACTCTGTATTCTGAAATGCTCAATGAGAGACACCCTGTTGAAAGAAAAACACAGTGGAGGATTGGATAGACATTTTGGCCATGATAAGACTTCTGCACAGTTGATTTCTTCATACCATTGGCCACGTATGAGATCCGATGTGAAAAAATTTGTGGACAGATGTAGAGTTTGCCAGTATTCAAAAGGGAAGCAACAGAACACTAGTCTGTATCAGCCATTGCCTATTCCAGATAGGCCATGGGATGAAATAAGTATGGATTTTGTGTTGGGATTTCCAAGGAGCCAGAGGAGGAGTGATTCCATATTTGTAGTAGTTCAAAAAATTTCAAGGATGGAACATTTTATACCATGCCAGAAAACCAGTGATGCTACTCACATAGCCAACTTATTTTTCAAGGAAGTTGTGAGATAGCATGGTTTTCCTAGAATTATAGTCTTAGACAGAGATACCAAATTCGTGGGAAACTTTTGGAGAACTCTATGGAAAAAGTTGGGGACAAATTTGTCCTTTAGTTCATCATATCACCCTCAGAAAGATGAACAAACTGAGGTGGTAAATCAGAGTTTGGGAAATCTGTTGAGAAGTTTGTTCATTGAACATCATAACCAGTGGGATCAAATTCTTCCCCAGGAAGAGTTTGCTTATAATGATTCTTCGAACCGAAGCACTGGAAAAAGTCCATTTCAAATAGTGTATGGAATGCATCCGAGAGGAATTTTGGAGTTGAGGAATTTGAAACATAATGAGTTATGAAATGCAGGAGCAGAAGACTTTGTTGCAGAGATGCAGAAGCGTCATGATCAGATAAAGGCACAGCTACAGGATAGCAGTCAAAAGTATAAGAGTCAAATTGATCAAAAAAGGAGAGAGGTTCTATTTTGTCTAAAGTTTTATATTCTCATTTTGAACACTTTGAAATTCCTCCAAAGAAAATGTGACTCAATATATATATATATATATATATATATATATATATATAGAAAACCAGTCAAAATTTTATATTTGAAATTACAAAGTATGCTTATTATTATTAGTCCCTATTAAGGGACTATGGCGATGAGTTTTCTTTAATATCTCATTGACTAAGTTGTTGACTATAAATTTATGTTGTTTTTCCAGAGATAAACATTGTAATACTGGATTTTTTTATTTAAAAATAAATAAAACATTTTTTTAATTATTATTGGTGAATAACTTGAACCTCTTATTGCAAAGGTGTCGACAAACATTTAGGTCTCTCTTTAATATTATCGATTAAAATGGTTGGAACAAAACATTGTATATATACGCCATCGATGCAGATCAATCAATTCCTTACAACAACATCTTGAACCGAACAATCGAGCTATCAAACACTTTCTATGATCAGCCTACTTTGGATTCTCCACAACAACCGAGAGATCTTACAAGATTCAACATATTTTGGACTAGAATTTCAGTTTGGCAAGCTTTTCTTAATGGTCTCTAAATATACCGCTCATTGTGCACCAAGGTCAGTACGAGGATCGACGAGAAGGGGCTTAAAGGTAGATGTCCTTTTCGGTTTCATTGCATACTTGTTGGGGATATCGTCATGGTTCATCGGTAGAACTATGAAGGGAAGAAGAGATGTCGGGAAGATCTCAGACTAGGGGTTGAGCGGGGAACTAGCAATGATATAAAATCAATCAACATCTTTACCCTACACCCCTCACCGGTTCTCCTACAAAATTCTATCGAAAGTGACAAAGAAATTCAACCAGGGGGAATTGATGGGAACAAGAGGCTTTGGGATATTTTACAAGGGAACCTTGGAAGGCCGAGACAGGGTCACGACACTTCTAGTAGTGAAGAGAGTCTCCTCTTGGTTATGATAGGGAAAATGGGAATTCATCTCAGAGATTGGAACTATATGCCGACTTTGATACAGGAAACTGGTGTGACTCCAAGGATGGTTCCACGAGCGTGACAATATGATTCTCATCTACGAATACATGCTCAACAGGAGCCTCAACAACATCATCTTCAGGAATCCAGGGGATCAACATTAGAATCAAAATCAGAGTCGACCTATTCTAAATTGGGTCCAGAGACACATAATCTTATGCGAGATGGATTTGGCATAGATGTACCTTCACGAAGAGTAGGTGTTATCAGACAAATATTTAAGTGCAGACACAAACTAATCTCTCTAACTTCCATAGGAAGATAGAAAAAAACAAGACAGAATACAAACTTCACCTTAGACTTCATTGTCACATAAAATAGTTCAGAGAGGGACAAATGGCATACCTTATAAATGACGCTTGATCCTCGCTAGTGTCATCCTTGTCACTCCATCTTTGGATTTAAGGGATGGTGAACTTGTTTAAAAAACACAAACCGACAAAGAGAGAGAAAACAAAGATACATATATTCCAATGATAGATCAAGGAGTTATACAATAAAAGTCAAGACACCTTTATAGGGAAGAAATGTATTGTTGCATTATATTAAAATGGAAAGTGGAGAATAAAACCCATGCCTTGATGTTGTAAGGTCCCTTTCAGTGGCTCTTTGATCCAAAACACACACATTTTATCCAATGCCTTTGATGAAGAAGATCCACCATCTGACTTAGAGAGCTAAAGAAAAGCTATCTCAAGTATAATCTATAGAAGAACTCTTCATGCATTTGCAAGACTTTGCAAACCTTATCCTTTTCCATAAGAAATCCCTCTTTATATAGGGTGAAAGAGGGATGGATGAGGAGATTAGGATGATCCCACTAAATTAGAGAAGTGAGTAAGATCCAAACCGATAAGAGGCCACCTCATCTTCTAGAAGATTCTCTTCTTGAACATCCGTGAATTTCACTTTTCCCTTGTTTAATCATCGCCGCACCCTATGCATAGGCATCCTGCAATGACGTCGCAGTCCATCTTTTGTGCAGTGTGTGATGATAAAGCATCGTCTCACCCCAAGCATAGAGAAGGGTGTGATGATCTCCCTTGTCATGGTTTTTGAGGAAGGAAAAGAAAACCACTTTTCTCATGGAGAAAGTCTCTTTTAATGTCTTCAGGAAACATGGAAATGAGTTATGCACATGTCGTCAGTTGATCACTGGGGTGACCAAAATAATGTGTAAAAGAATGCCCCCCAAAGTATGAAGCTGGAACTTGTGATGGCTGAAATACTTTGTAAAATGTGTGTGTCGAAAACAAGGAGTGCATCAATTGGGAAACTACAAAAAATCAAGCATCTGCATAATAATATACCATCTTTTGTGGTATCCATTCCCATACTCAGACTACAAGTGACTCTAATAATAAGTTTCAAGTGATTCATGGCCACCAAACATACATTGTGGATCCATGTCATCATGATTCAGCATAGCAACGAGAAATACACCGTGGATCTATGCTCTTAAAGAATTCAAATTTGGACATAGCCACAAGACATAGACAATGGATCTATGTGTCAGTACAAACTTATGAATACTCCATCGCAACCTAGACCGATATGATGAGATCCAGGGTCTTCATTTACATCATTTCTAAGTATAAATCTAGCCATGTGATTACCTGTGTTGAATTTGAACATGGTAGAAACCACTTGATTACCGATCATTAATGAAAATCGTTAACAAGTGTGAGGGAAATCACCATTGATGTCAGTGATTCCCAAGGTACTCTAGTACAATACAACGAATCTGAATGAATGAGTTGAAGTCGAACAGTCAATGGAATATGCCAATCAGGGGCCAATGAATTGAACCCACTGTTGAAAGCAGAGAGACTTTCCATTGAGGCATGCAGGCTCCAAGGTACTAATGTGATTTTTAATTCATGTTCTCGGATAATGAGTTGAAGTCGACATGAAAAGACTTTGCATAGGAGGGCCTTAATGTATCCCCCATCAATCACATGAAATATGTAACAGATTTGAAGTAGATCAGAGTATGAAGTGATTCGAAACTGACTCAGAGAAGGCTGACATGGTAGAAAATTTAGAACTGTAGATGGTTGACTCGATAGAAGGCTTGTTTAGGTTGGACTTCTCTTGAACATATGAATGACATGACAATTGTCTTGGCAACATTGAATCAAGGAGGACCCAACATTTGAACTTTTGGATGGTCAAATGAGAGACAAATGGATTTCCCAACCCGGATACAGTGATGAAGGGGGGTGTCATGTTCAAGACCGACTTTACTACCACTAACACAGATACAGATACACATTTCTTTCCCAATTTTCCCCCACCATTTCTGGCGAGTACCTCTTTATTTTTATGCAAGCTTGAGGAGGATAACATATGCTTGTAATGTAAGCTCATCCTTCGGACAAGTCCCTCAAAGTATATTTAATGAACCCTAAGAAGGAGTGTTTCGATCCCATATGGGTCTTTCGATGCTTGTTCAACGAGTCCAAAGAAAGAAAACTCAGGGGGTTTTCATGTTTAGAGAGTCTCAAAAACACTTAAAGAGAACTCCATAATGTCATTTTTCGTAAGTTAGTCTGATGAGACTGAAAAAGAGATAATCTACCGCTCATCAGACGTTTAATTCAAATACTTTTACGAGCGTGAAAAGAACAAGGTCGCTTAACTATCTTTTCTTGTTTATGGAGCTTGAAAAGAGCTTAAAGGATACTCCATAGGGTTCAGTTTTCGTATTACCAATGCAAGTTTGAAAAAACGATAAAAAGTTACTCGATTGCATTCTCATGGTTTCACGAGCATGAGAAAGAATTAATACGGTGCTCAGATTGTTTTCTAAAAATCCCCAAAAGCATCTATACATAAGAAAAACACACAAAAAAAACCAAAAATGGTGTACCCCTGTCAAACGTCTCGTCCTTAGATTTTTCAATATGTAATAAAAAACACTTTGAAAAGTTGGTTAGACTTTAGGGCATAGGTAAAATATGAAAAATAATTTAATTTTGCAATAAAATATGGTAAAAAGTAATAAAATAGGTCAAAACAACCCATTTACCATTTCATTTTGCAATTTCACCCAAATAGTGCCCAAAACCCTTTTTTTCTTCCAAATTTCAAGCATCGATATTGGAGCACCTAGTGGATCATTTTGCAAACCACTTCCGTCAAAAAGGTAATCTCTTGCCCCTTTCTCTTTTCATGGTTTAAAATTTCATTGTTCTTGGTTTAATTTTGAGTTTAGGTCAATTTTTTGGAGGTACCTGCGCTTTGAGATCGTCGCAGGCTCACAGTATCGTGAACTGTGATGATCTCAAATCGTCATAGGGAACTCAAGGCCAGGGTGAGACGACATCGCTTAGTGTAAAATAAAATCCCTACGACGACCACAACTCAATTTTTGAAAAGAAAAAATGAGTTAGGAAAACTTCCAAGAATTGATTTTTTATTACTCTAATCATCTTTTGATGTTACTTGGCAGGTTTTCCTCAGTTAAAATGCTCTAGTGGAGGGAAAAAGATCATGAGGAAGAAGAATACTTTGTTGGGAATAACCTGAGCACAGTCATGGCACTCTGGGAGTGTGGTTTACTCAAGTTCTTTAAAATTCATGGCATGAGAGCCCAACTGAGATTGATGGAGTATATAGTCCACATGTGGTATGTAAATGAACAATCCTTTCACGTGGGTGTGCATACACTCACCTTGGATATAGATGAAATTTACTTTCTGACAGGGTTATTTCACTGAGAATCTCGGGTATCACTCTCAGGAAGCAGGTGTGGGGGAGAACCCATGGATTACTATGTTTCACACCATTGCGTGCCAGGTACGAAAAAACATAGTGGCAAGGTTGTCATTAGGGATGTTCAGGATTTACGATTGAGAACCATCCTCTATACTATCACCAGGATGGAAGGGAGTGTAGCTCCCCACATAGATTTGCAAAGCCACTTTCAGTACACCATAGAGTGTATGGAGCCCCTGGTCTTCAACTGGTGCGAGGGTGTCTTGAAGAACATGAAAAAGCAAATGACAAAGTGTCGGAATGGTCAGTTGAAATAGTTTGGTTATGGATCCATTTAAGTGTCCTTTTTCTTGGAGAGGTTCCCCGTCTTACGTTTATAGGTGGAGTGGGGCATACCCACTCCACAAGATCCACGGATGAAAAGATGGGTGGACTTGATGGCTCGTCACGGTAGTGTGCCTATCGTCAAGTATGACAAAGCTTTCTTCCAGTGGCTGAGAGATCATCTAATCATGGTGGAGGACTATGTATACGCCGAGATGTACTTCCATGGGGATCCTAACTTAGCTCTTCCCAAGGGATCTCATTGGGGAGACATAGTTAAGAAGTAAATTTTCATTATATGTTGTTTTTGGTACTTTAATTATACAAAATGTTTTTTTTTCATTTATCCAAGACTAATCAAGTGCTCTCAATAATCTAGATGTGACACCTTATCGTTGTCTGGGATCATCTCCCATTCAGAGGCGAGGATAGATATGCTTTGTGTTCAGTCGAGGAGTTTCTTCCGAGGAGATCGAGCAGAACCTAGAGGGATTAACCATGAATATCCTTGATATCACAGTACTGGACGAAATTCCTCGTCGTTACCAACGCAATATAGTTGGCGTATCAGAATCTATCGGTCGACTGCTCCATAGAGTGGCACAGGAAGTTGTTTGTTACAACGAGAAACATCCTTGATTCTTTTGTACATTAAGCCATGAGCTTCACAATTTTGATATTTTGGTCCTTGGACAAACACTTTTTGTAACTTTTATCGTATTAATATAAAGTTCCTATCGGCTTACTTGTCTTTTTAAAATGTGTGTTTGGATTTATAAATGTCTCAAATGTATGTCTAACACATAATTATCCAATGCATCTGTCAATGTGTTTAGACATCTAGGAATATGTTGATACTCAATATAATCAAAATGTCTTTCTAAGAGACGAATTCTTAAGTATACCCGCAACAAAGTAGGACTTCAGATGGAATAAATGTTACTCAATTGCAACACTACTAACTGTGAATCAATTCGTACAATAATATGAAGGATTCCAAATGAAATGGTGCCAGTTAATAATTCAAAAATTGCACAGTATTCCACGATATTATTAGTTGCACAACCAAGGCAAACATCGTGTAGACTGATCAACTCATTCATAGGTGCATAGATTTCCCATGCAGCAGATGCTAGGTTTTGAGTACTGCGACTAGCACCATCAGCAAAGTTGATATAGGGTAGTGAAGGAACCAACATCTAGAAACCAAACACAATGTAAGGTAAGCAGCTAAAAGGAAGAACAAAAACAAAAAAGCACACTAGAGTATAATACACTAAAAATACACAGCACTCGTGCAAAAATAGTTTAAGCATAGTAGTTCTTCAAGTAAAGCCCATTTATGGGTTCACTCAAAGGAATTCCATCATAATCTACCAACTCATAAGCCCCTTTCTCCAACACTCTTTTTACGATATAAGGGTCACGCCACATGGGCTCGAATTTACCAGTCCCTAATAAGTCACGATCTTGTTCATAAAGAAGAATCAAATCACCCTAAAAAAAAACACATGGTTTGACATGTTTTTCATATTGAGCTTTGAAACACTTCTTCTAAGTTTCAATGAGTAAGGTATCATCACAGTGATTCTCTTCTAATTGCATTCAATACAAGAGACATTCCTCTTCATCTAAGGTGTTAGGGAGAAGCTCTACAACTAGTTTCAAAGATGGGATTTCACATTCAATCTGCATAATAGATTCAATACCATATACTAACTGAAAAGGTGTGAACCCCATGGAAGATTTAATGGATGTTCGATATGCCCATAATGTCGATAAGAGCATCGTGTGCCAGCTTGACTTGTGAATTCCTAACATCCATCGAATCATATTAGTAAGAACTTTTTTAATTGATTCAACATGGTCATTGGCCTATGGATAGTAAGGTGTTGAGTTTTCATGTCGAAGACTCAACTTCTTAGTAAGTTCAAACATCATGAAATTGCAAAAATGACTACCATGGTTAGTGATGATGGCTTGAGGGACACCAAATCTAGTAACGATATGATTGAATATGAACAACACTGTAGTTTTCCCAGTATTATCAAATGTAGGCATCGCCTCGGCCCACTTAGTGAAATAATCCATGACTACGATGATGTATCCATGCCCCTCGATCGAGTGAGGGTTATATGTCATAAAGTCAATGCCCCATTTAGCGAATGGACCAATGGAAACTACAGGGTAAAGAGGAGTAGGATGAGATCAGATCTTATTGTTATATGTTTGACAAGAATGGCATTTCTGGACGACAGTAATGCAATCTTTAAACAATGAAGGCCAGAAGTAACCAGCTTGTAAGATCTTTTGGGCAGTGGCATACCCAAACATATGACCGCCACATGCTCTGGAATGACAGTCATTCAAAGCTTTCTCATATTCATCGTAGGTTAGACATCATCAAAATATGGAATCAATACCACAACAATAAAGGGTATCACCAAGGATAATGCATTGATGGGCTTGATATCGAATACGAAGATGATCTACACTAGAAAGATCAGGACGAAAAGTTTGGGTTTGGAGATAAATGATAATGTCTTCATACCATATGTCGTCAGACCTGATAAAAAAGAGAGACTCATAAGGAAAGGAATCCTCTACCACAATTTTTGTCTCAGTAGAGGGAAGGTCACATATCAACTCGACAAAAACCAAAGATTTATTTGATTTGGCATGCCCAAACTCCAAATCAAACTCTTGGAGAATGACTATCCATTTGGATTATTTTAACCCCAACAATTGTCGAGTAAGGATGTGTTGCATAGGGTTCCAATCAGAAATGATTATGGTTATGTGCAATAAGATATAATGGCAAAAACATTGAACAACTTGAACAGCTGCCAAGGCCAGTTTCTCCACATGCAAATATTTGGTTTCAATGGTCGTGAGACTCCGACTCAAATATTAGATTACATGTTCATCGTGTGAATCATCCTTTTGGACTAGAACCATAGCGATGGTAGAGTCTGAAGCAGCTAAGTATAAGAAATAATTTCGACTACAATCGGGTGGAAATAAGAGTGGTGTATTGGTTAAGGAAAGTTTCAAAGCTTCAAAGGATGTGTTGGCAGTGTCATCCCATACAAAATCGTGACCCTTTTTAAGAAGTCGAGTAAAACCTTTCGTTAATTTATCATGATTGGGGATGAATCGACATAAGAATTTTTCCTTCCCCTAAAATCTTTGGAGTTGGCGCAATGTAGAAGGAGGAGGAAATTGAGAATAGCTTCAACCTTCATAGGGTCCACCCTAATCCCATGTGTAAAAACGATAAAACCAAGAAGTCGCCCGAACTCCAAACAAAAAATGCATTTATGTGGATTCAATCGTATCCGATAATAGCGACAGCGTAGGAAAATGGCATGTAAATGTGTTGGTTGATCTTGACGATGCACAGAATGTGTCGGTAAATCATATAGGTAAGGTTGTACAATGTGATTAATATCATGAAAAGCATAAGACATAGCGCGTTGAAAATTCGCACCAACATTCTTGAGACCAAAAGGTAGTTTATGATATGCGAAGGTTCCCCAAGGGAAAATAAAAGAAATATTATGTTGATCCGCAGGAAAAATATTCATTTGATTATAGTCAGAGAATCCATCCATCAAAGAGAATATTTCACTCTCAGTACAGTTTTCAACACTCTGGTCAATGAAAGGGGTTGGATAATTGTCTTTGGGACAAGTTTTTTTGATATCCCTATAATCTACACAAACACGGATCGTGCCTTGTTTCTTCGTAACCAGAACAATATTAGACACCCAATCAATCAAAGCCACAGGATAGACAAAACCTGCTTTAAGAAGTTTTTCAACTTTGAGTTTAATAGTAGTAGCTTTACGTGGATGTACTAGGTGAAGTCTCTGTCGAACGGGTTTAGCGTTGGGGTAAGTCTTAATCTCATGTACAACAATATCTCTATCAATTCCAGGCATCTCTTTGTAACTTGAGGCAAAAACGCCACAAAATTCTTGGAAAAGAGCTTTATAAATTCGGATCTCATCATTAGAACATGAGGCACCGATATGAACATTTTCCACGACTCTGGGTTTGATTGAAATATCTAAAGGGATGGTGGGTGAAATGTTACCCAAGTTCCCTTCATACAAAACATCGTGTATAGGTTCAGGAACAAGGGAAATGGTAACAACAATAGATGGATTTGAAATCCATTGGTCACTCTCTATGGTCTCTGGTTCCAAGAAGAGAATAGAACAATGATGCCCATCGTCCCATTGTGTATCTTCCATAAACACGAGTGTCATAATCATCTCATCGGTGTGAAAAACTATGTGAAATGGATCTGGAGACGTGTCTAAGAGAGAATGAGGAGAAGGATTTGTCGATTGAATAGCTTGATAATACAGTTCTACCAGACTTAGAGGCATTATGTTGCTATAACGAAGATAGTCATCAGAGCTAGGTACTATCCAAGGGTCATAAGACTCATGGATTTCACAAAAAGTGGTTGATATCATGCTATTCGAAGTGACAAAAGGAGTAGGAATATCGGGTGGTGGAATGGGAAATGTACCCATTAACGATGAATCCTTAAGAAGACCCACACCGACATTCTCATAACCAGGAGGTGTTTTCACAATGAAAGGTATGTTACTAGTACGTGAATTCGAATTAAAGAAGGCAAGTTGATTGAAAATAACAACGTTTCCTTGGTGAGGGAAATGTATCACATGGAAAAGAGTAAAAACAATTGCATGCATGGAATCAATCCAACTACGGCCAAGTAAAAGGTTGTAATCAAGAGGTGCATCAAATACCTCAACCTCAACAGTGACCTCTTTTCCTTCTAACATAATAGACAACGAAGGAAGAAAACCATAAGGTTTAAATCTCGTATCATTAAATGATTTTAGAGTATTGTGTGACTTGGTAAGGGAAGGAGAGCCAATGGATTTCCAAAAAGTGACGAACATGACACAAGTCGAGGCTCCTCCGTCAATAACGATTTGACAAATATTCTTATTTTCCACAATAACTTGTATCTGAAACGCTAATTGAGGAGGAAGCCTTGGAATATGATCTTCCAAGTCAAAGATTATCAAGTTCATATCGGTAGGATAAATTCCACCAATAGCCTTTAACAGTGCCTTATGTTGCGTAGGACAAATTTGAAGGACTTTGAGAGCCGACATCGTAGAAGGTGTTTGCACAAGATCTTCTACAATATTGTAGTTTTTCTCAGCACGTGCGTGAGGATGATGACTTATGAACAACACCCTTAGGAGGAGGACGAAGAACTGTATCTAGACTTGGTCATTCAAGATGAAGAGAATCGTTGGGAGGTGAATTCGATGGAGGAGGTTGAACCAATGGAGGTGGTGAATCATCAACTTTCTCTTTCGAATGAGAATAATCTTTGACTTGAGTAGTGACTGCAACTTTATTCTTCTTGGAGTCACCGATACACATAAGTACATAAGATGTGGTAGAGGGGGAAGGTTGGTCATGAATGACCAATTGGACCTGTTGCTGAGAAGGAAAAGGTTGTGACAAAACGATGGGTGTAGGAGGTGGCTCGATCCCTTGTAGGAACTTAGTAACCTCAACACACCATGGACAATATTTCGTATAATGATCCTCACCACATATAAGACAAGGATAACAAGGTTTGCATTTTTCTTTTTCATCAATAGGCTGAGTCTTGGGTTTATTGGATTGTTGATTGTTATTTTTGTCCTCTTTATTCTTACTCTTCCCTTTCTTTTTATTTTTATTTTTACTGGTAAGTGTAGATTGAACCGGATTAACTTCATAGGTTTTACTAGGGGAAGGAGTTGGAGGAGGGGTATTTTGTACATTAGCAGTAGTAGACTTGGGATTGGAATGACTAGCTTATTTAGACTGAGTCTCGGCGTGAAAAGTATTAATCATGTCATCATCAGCATGAGAAGCTACTGGAGGTGTTGGGGTTGGATTTGTAGACGGGCGAGGAGCATCAGGGATCAATTCATATAGTGTGCTTGTTTGTGAATAAACGAGATCCAAATATTGAGCACGACTAATCGCCTGCTCTTCAGTGATGACACCACCCATGGAAACATCACGGGCTATAGGACCAATGAGTGACTTGGTAAACCACTCAGCCAATAGTTGATCAAGAAGGGGAACTATGATTAAGCGTCTTCTCCTCCTCCACTCATGAATATGATCGGAAATGTGAGTAGATTAGGATTGTTTAAATGAACTCAAAATTTCAGTTCTTGTCTCATATCGTATGGGTAACTGGTAATGCGTTAAAAAATCCATAGCTAAGGTGTTGAAGTCATTGAAGAATCCTCGTGGAAATTCAATATACCATTTGGTTTCCGAACCCGTCAGAGTTCGTTGGGAAAGATGTAATCTAATAGAGTCATCCATCAAGGAGTTGGATGAACACCAAAGATGGAAAGTCATGACATGATTATTTGGTTCTTCCCATGATTGGTCATCAAACTTAGGAACGTCTGATGGTAACTTGGAAGGTATGACCAGACAATAAGGAGAGTGCAATATAGAATCATTCAAAATCCTATATAAATTCGGTAAATCCAAAGTAGCAAGAAACGAAAGTTGTCTTTTCACTTGAGGAAACTGGTAATTTTGAGGAGGTAGTCTCGTAGGTATATCGGTAGGACCATAAAAAGTATGTAGATAGTTAGAGGGTCCTGTCAAATTCGGTGGTGGAGGGTTTTGAGTCAAATAGCCAACTTGATTTGGTTGATTTTATAAGCTTCCTTGGGAAGGAGCATTAGACTAAAAACCTTGACCCCGGGTAGGATTCATAGAACCTGGATATGGTTGCCTAGGATTAGAGGGTACAAAAGAATTAACTTGAGGAGGTTTCCCCCTAGGTAGTTGTTGATTGCCTTGGAAAGGAAAATTCCAAGGTTGAGACTGTAATCCATGGGTATACTTCTCGTACATTGGGTTATGACCCCCAACTTGAGGTTTACCCCCAGCTTGATATGGCCCCCCAACTTGAGGTTGACCTCCAACAAGAATTTGAAAACCAGAAGCGACAGAATGACTTGTGCCTCCAACTTGATTGGAGCTACTGGGGCCAAGACAGTTAGATCTTCTAGGTGAAGGTGGAGGAGGAAAACCAGGTCCCCCAAAGAGAACCTAGGTGGGTGTAGGAACAAAACTACTAGCAACATTATACCCAGGAGGAACAAAAATATTAGCCCCTCCAAATGGATTCTGGGCAGGATTAGAAATAGAAGTATTCAGAGCGTTATACCCAGGTGGAAGTGACAGATTTGATATAAGCAGAAGTGGTGTTCCAATAGGAGATTGAGTGATTACCACACTTCCGACAGAAATAGACATAACTTGTGGGACCATGGTAGAGCTAGCAAGCTGGAGAGGAAGAATTGTATGAGAACCAACCAACAATTGGTCTGACACTGTGACAACGTTACTGGTCTTGTCAGTAAAATCATCCAAAGGTATTGTATAAGCAGTGGAAGTCACAAGTGTATGTGATGTCATAGGTTGATTATAGGTCCTCTGGCATAGGTGACTCATTCCTAGTTTTTCAAAAATATCGTGTCTCGAAGAGGTCCTCCAAAGAGAACGGATAGGGCTAGAAGAGCTAGGATTAAAAGTTCCAGCAGTATGAACCGAAGTTCTAAACGATTCACTCTAAAAGGGTGGATCCTCTACACCAGACTCTATGTGAGGTCCAATAGGTATTCTAGTATAATCTTCAGCAACAACATCTCCCGATGAATTTATTCGGAGAAAAAGTGGATCTCGTACAACACTCAATAATGGATTTACAGGAAGTATGGATTCCTCCAATGGAGTAGAACTTCCAATCTCACAGGATATTTCGTTATTGACTGCTCCTTCAGGAGAACCCTCTGGTGAGTTAGGAAGCAAAGGAGTATATTCTTCTGGATTTTCCATAGGTAACCCTTGCATCCTATGTGAATGACGAGGGTCGACGTTGGCCGCACCAAATAAAGAATGAAAGAAAGTTGTGTCCAACTAGAGAAACAAACAACACTCAATAATAAAATCTAGATATCGAACACGCAAACAAACCTTCTCATTTCAAAGTCACTAGTTGGTGATGAAATTCAACGTCGTGAAATCAAAACAAGAAGGGGTTGGGATAAAGCGGGTGGAAAAGTTACATTGACAACCTGCTTAACGGACTTACACCCTAGTGAAATCTCCCACACATAATCGTGGGTATACCCTCCAAAGCGCCCGAGTGAGTTTGGCCAACGTAGATTCCAGTTACCATGAATACTTTCCCCTCCACAGTCACCTCATGTAAAGACTCTAAAGAGATAGGCCATTAAGGTTACCAATTACGACAATGATGCATGCGGAAGCAGTCGACAATCTAATCCATGCACAAGGGCAGGGTATCTAAGACCGAAATCAACTCAAGAAGGTCCCCATAGGATTTTATTCTCAAGTGACCCTCAATAATATGTGCAATTTCTACACTATGACCAACAAAGCAAGGTGAGTAACTCTGTCGGTCCTAATGCGACCTTGTGATTGACCCTTGTGTTAGAAGGGCTTCCTGGGACAAAATGTAGCAAGTGTATTTGTACTCTCCCTATCACAAGATACTATTGTGTGTTTTGATGCTTTAGAGAGTGTGCCTTACAACATATTCCAAAGCGCTATCCTAGCTAATGTTGGTGTATAAAAGTTCTATAAAATAAAAGTTGCTAATAGATTTTAAAATTCCATTGTATTTTCAAGGTTGTTGTTTACTCAAAAGGGAAACAGAAGTGCAACTGATGATGTATTTGACCTTGACCCAATAATATGCAAAAAGAGATGAAATGCAATCGTTTCATTCGATGAACTCTAATTACAATAGGGAGGAGGTTTCTCTTTCCAAAATACAAAAGCTACAAAGCACAACTTCTCAATCTTTGAATGATATGAATTCCAAACAATCAAAGCTACTAACTTTTCCAATTTTCTCTTTTCGACAGATATTTGAATGCAAAAAATTTCTTACAAAGACTACTAACAAGACGAATAAACTTCAGTCCTTTCCTTTTCAAATCAAAACAAAGACATAATCCAAAAAAGAAAGAATGGTCTAAGAAGACTAATGCACTCTCAACATTATTTCACGAATCAAACTCACAATGCAAGCAAAAAATGAAACGATAAGAAAACATTTTTTTCGAATGCAAACAAAAATTGTTTCTTAATCAACAACAATCCAAAACTCAAAAGAAATCAAGAATGATTTAACAAACAAGCACCCAAGAATAAAACCTTGAGATTATACCCTTGTGATAAGAAGTAAAAGATGAAATTTACAAGTCTTATAAAGAAGACTCTCAATCCCTGAAAATCAATCAAATCCAGGCTTAAAAGATGTAAACCAATCATTCACCAATGCTAAAAATTAATCCTAGGCATTAAAGACAAATCTAGGCAAAGAAAAAAAATTGACTGTCACTCAACAATTCCTACAGGAATCGTCGTAGGTTGCAGAAGGGTACCGTGCGACAATCTAATATCATCACAGGATGAAAGCTAAGAACAGTGTGACGTCATCACCTTGGTCTACACAAGTAGAGTGCGACGACAAAGAATCGTTGTAGTCTAAAAAATATGACACAATGCGACGATCTCTAAATATAAAGAAAATTTGGAAGAATGACAAAATTATTCAATGAACCTTCAGGACCAGGGAGTCAAGATGGATCGCCCACGGACTCAGAGAATGAAATTGATCAAAATAAGGCAGGCTAAAAGCAAATAAGAAGCAAAAAACCAAAAGAGGTTGTTCCCCAGTATGGTCGCCAATTTTGTTATCAGACAAATCGGTAAGTGCGGACACGGACTAATCTCCCTAACTTCCACAGGAAGCTAGAACAAAACAAAACAGAATACAAAATTCACCTTAGACTTCATTGTCATATAAACTAATTCAGAGAGGGACAAATGGTGTACCTTTTAAATGATGCTTGATCCTCGCTAGTATCATCCTTGTCGTTCCATCTTTGGATTTGCAGGATGGTGAACCTGTTTAAGAAGCACAAACCAACAAAGAGAGAGAGAACAAAAATACATATATTCCGATGAATTCTATGTATAAGATCAAGGAGTTATACAATAAAAGCCAAGACACCTTTATAGGGAATAAATGTATTGCAACATTATATTAAAATGGAAAGTGGAGAATACAACCCATGCCTTGATGTTGCAAGGTGATCCATTTCAATGGCTCTTTTCTCCAACACACACACCTTTGCTCCAATGCCTTTGATGAAGAAGATCCACCATCTGACTTAGAGAGCTAAAGGAAAGCTATATCAAGTATAATCTATAGAAAAACTCTTCATGCATATGCAAGCCTTTGCAAACCTTAGCCTCTTCCATAAGAGATCCCTCTTTATATTGGGTGAAAGATGGATGGATGAGGATATATGGATGGATGAGGATATTAGGAGGATATATGGATGGGTGAAAGAGTTAAATGTTTGGGTTTGGCAGGAGAGTTGAATTTTATTTTTTTTTATTTTTTTTAGGGTTTACAATGAATTAAATGCACGAAGGTTGGAGTTTTATAGTTTACTCTCTTATTAGTCCCTTCCAAGGGGACTATAGAAATGAGTTTGTCTTTTACTTCACATTAGTTTGTTGTTGACTTTGAATTTCTATATGAAATCTAAAGTCTAA
>JZKD02S0307757.1:9145-19785 GCA_000966675.3 Picea glauca
TTAAAGACTTAACCATGCAATTCCACCAGGAGGGCCACCAATATAAGTTCCAAGGCATCATCGTTGGTTCACCTGAGATCATTATTTCCCATCGCATGGAAAAGCTACTCAAAAAAGGTCATTCTAGTTCTATCGCCCAACTCCATGCCATACAAGCAACAGAGACACCCTCGGTTCCGCAAGACCTCCAATCCATCCTTTCTAAACATCAATTGGCCTTTTCCACTCCCTAAGGACTCCCTACTTCCCATGGTGTTAATGATCATTCCATTCCCCTTATACCTAAAAGCATTCCTCCCAATATCCATCTATATCGTCACCCCTTTTTCCCAAAAAAATGAAATTGAGAAAATGGTCCAGGAACTCCTTAAGGAAGATTTTATTCGCCCTAGTACAAGCCCCTACTCTTATCCTATGGTCATGGTCCTGAAGAAAGAAGGTTCTTAGTGAATGTGTCTTGACTTCCATACCCTCAACAAACTTAACATCAAAGACAAATTCCCCATTCCTGTCATTGATGACCTCCTGGATGAATTGAGTGGCACCCAATTCTTCACTAAACTTGATCTTCGTTTGGGTTACGACCAAATACATATCAAAGAGGTAGACATTCCTAAGACTGCCTTTCGAACTCATGATGGCCACTATGAGTTTTTGGTCATGCCCTTTGGCTTGTGTAATTCCCCCTCCACCTTCCAAAGCCTCATGAATCATGTCTTCCATCCTTTTCTCCACCATTTTTTCTTAGTTTTATTGATGGTATCCTCATCTATAGAAAAACATGGAGAAACCATCTTTCTCATGTGGATCAAGTTCTCCATATACTCTCTCAGCACCAAATTTTCCTGAAACAGTCTAAATGTGCTTTTGAGGCCTCAGAAGTAGAATACTTGGGTCATCTGGTTGGCAAACATGGCATCAGGGTGGATCCTAAAAAGATTGAAGATATGCAATACTGGCCTCACCCAAAGAATTTTAAGATCTTGCATGGATTTTTGGCCTTAACAAGTTATTATCGCAAGTTTGTTAAGAATTATGGGAAGATTTTAGAACCTCTCATTGCTCTCCTCCAAAAAAACTCTTTCACTTGGACTCCAGATGTTGCTCAAGCTTTTTAAACCTTGAATATGGCCATGTGCACCACTCCAGTCCTCGCCCTTCCTGATTTCACAAAGACATTTGTGTTGGAATGTGATGCCATATGGAAAGGAATTGATGTTTTCCTGGTGCAAGAGGGTCGACCTTTGGCTTTTACCAACAAGAAACTATCTTAAAGAAATCTGGGCAAATCCATCTATGAAAAGGAAATGTTTTCTATTCTTCATGTCATTGATCTGTGGCGCCCTTATCTATTGGGGAAACATTTCCAAATTAAGACATACCATCAAAGCCTCAAGTATTTTCTGGAACAATGCATTTCCTCCCCAGAACAAAAACAATGGGTGACTAAAATATTTGGATATGATTATGAGATCATTTACTAGAAAGGAAAAGACAATGTGGTTGCAGATGCACTTTCCCGCAAATATGAAGATGAAGGATCCCTTTTTTCTCTTTCATTCATTGTACCAGATTGGCTCCAAGACGTTTGCTAGGAATGGTTACAAGATCCCAAAACTTCGCAGTTGGTCCAACAATTGCAGTCCAATGCTCCAGCTTCCCCAGGGTACTCTTGGCTCCATGATGAACTTCGATACAAAGGTCATTTGTATTTAAGTAAACAAGCCAAGATTAAATCCTTGGTACTTTCTGAGCTTCATGCTACACCCACAACAGGGCAGTCTTGGTTCACCAAAACCTATGGCAGGGTCAAACGTTCCTTTTTCTGGGATGGTATGAAATAGGACATTCATAATTTTATAGCTAAATGTGATATGTGTCAATGCAACAAGGGAGAAACAATCAAATCTCTGGGCACACTACAACCACTCCCGATTCTACCTGCTATTTGGAAGGATATCTCTATGGATTTTATCACCATCTTACCCAAATCGGGAAATCAATCTATCATCATGGTGGTTGTTGATCGCCTTTCCAAGTATTCTCATTTCTACGCCCTTCAACACCCGTTTACAGCATCCACAGTGGCTAAAATTTTCATGGATTAGTTCTTCAAGCTTCATGGCATGCCGCACTCTATTGTTTCTGATCATGACCCAACTTTCACAAGCAATTTTTGGCAAGAACTGTTCCATATACAAGGCACCGAATTGCATCTCAACACAGTTTATCATCCCCAGAATGATGGCCAAACAAAATTTGTCAACAAGTTTTTAGAAACATATTTGAGGTGTTTTTCCTTGGAAAAGAAAAATTAGTGGGCCCAATGGTTACCCCTAGATGAATGGTGGTACAACACTCCATACCATATAGCTACACGCATGACTCCTTTTGAAGTGGTATATTTCCATAAGCCACCTTCAGTTATCTCATACTTACCAGGTGCCTCGAAGGTCTAGGTGGTTGACCTAACACTTACAGCTCGAGAGGCTATTCTTCATACCCTCAAAGAGAATTTGGTCATGGCACAGAATCACATGAAGCAACAAGCAGATCAAGGTCTCTCTGAACATCAATTTGCAGAAGGGGATCAGGTGTTTCTTTGACTGCAACCTTACAAGTAAACTTCCCTCAAGGTTGAGCATTGTCAGAAGCTAGCACCCAAATTTTATGGTCCTTATACCATTCTCAAGCATGTGGGACAAGTAGCCTATCAGTTAGCTTTTCCCATCCATTCAAAGCTACATCTTGTTTTTCATGTTTCATGCTTAAAGAAGGTGATTGGAGCTAAGTGCCAAATTCAACCCAACCTTCCAGAGTTAGCTGAAGAAGGATCCATTTGGATACATCCAGAAGAAATTTTGGACTAGCGTGAGAATCACCTACGTCAGAGAACCATCAAGGAAGTGCTAGTCCAGTGGAAATATACAACTCCAGCAGACGCCACTTGGAAACCAGCTACCATTCTGCAGCAATTTCCTTATCTCAAGCCTTGAGGACAAGGTTGTTTTTAAGGGGGCGGACATGTTAGGGTCCTAACCCGCACATAGGTAGAACAATATATTCGGATGTAATAAAGGTCAATATTAATAAGGCCTTTCAATAAAATAGAATAGAGAAAATGTAAGAAGACCTAATATAAGCTTCTTCTTCTAGAAGGTTCTTCCTCTAGATGCTTCTTTTTAGTATAAATAGGAGTCGAAGGTATGAGAACCCTAGCTTGGATATTATTGTAATAGAGCTCTGCTCAACTGGAGGTTTCCCCCTCGAAGAGGCCCGTGAACATTTCTTTCAAATTAAAAGTGTTATTTTTGTTATTATTATCATATCTTTTCATTGTTATTGTGGTGAATGTTCTGGTTATATTGATGTTATTCTGTCATTACTAGCATTTTATTTCTATTCTGCATACATTTTATATCTAGTATATTACAATAACTCAATAGATCCATGCTTTTTTCAATGTTGGCCCACTCTTCCCTTGGCAGAAGAGGATACGAATTGGGGTGATTGTCTCGATGATGCCTCTGACATCTCTGAGGATTGGGATGATTATTGTCCTACACAAGGAGATGACTATTCAATAAAGAAAGGAGTCAGTTTTGTTAAATGGGAAGAAAATGTTTTCGGGGCTAATGAAGTCCATGACCAATTAAAAATTGTAGGACATGTTATAGAATACCCCCAGATTTTCTTCAACATAACTCCTGAAGAACACCGAGAAGAGATGAAACAGGCAGCTAGGAAGGCTAGAATGGAAACAATAAACAACTTGGACCCTGAGTCAAAGGAGAAGTTGGAAAAATGAGAATTTCAGGTATATAGGCAAAAGAAACTAAACCAACCCACCCTTACCATTCCTACAATGACTCAAACAAATCCTTCAACTTATAACCATCCTCCTCCTGAAGCACCCAAATCCGAAAGGGCGGACTTGAACTTTGACCTCGAAGGGGCATTATCCAAAATGCATGTGACCATCCCTCTGAAAGAAGTCATTAAAGTAACATATATTAAAGAGAGATTTGATCAATTATTCAAAGGATCATATGGACCTATGGACCCTCCTATTATGTTAAAATCTTATCATTTTAGGGTCTATTATGATGAACACCCACCCTTCTTCATGACCTTGCTAATGAATAACAAAATCCTCAACAATTTCATGTTCGATTCAGGGGTCGGTGCTAACATGATGTCTCTCAAGGTCATGCAACAATTAGGCCTGAAAGTCACATGACCTTACAAAAATGTGTGTGGCTTCGATTCTAAATCCATACCCACACATGGATTAGTTGAAAATGTGGAGGTTTTCCTTAAAGAATACCCTGAGAAAGTAATCCACATTGACATAGTGATAGTATACATCCCAGACGTGTGGGGAATATTGTTGTATAGGAAATTCACCTCAATGTTGGGTGGTGATGGCAAGACCCCCGACCCTTGGGCCAAGGTCCACTCAAGATAATTCTAAATTATCCTCGAGCCGAAGCAGCTCCTTTGGTTCCTTGCTCAAACCTTCAACGAATATGATCCACAGGTCCTTCACGAAAACTCCACCTGCACCAGGTGCACCAGGTGTGAGTCTTCACCTCCACATGACCACAACCCAGGCCTTTAGTGCAAGCACCTTTCATGACTCATTATCTCATGAGTTCTTGAATCGAAGACTCTTGACTCCAAACCTTCAATACCTAAGAATGAGCTACGGGTATGGCCCCTTCCTTGCTAGCACCTCTACAAACAACCACTGGCTAGGTCTAACTCTAGCACCCCTCGTAACTCACAACTTCGCGAGTTGGGGTGTTGAGCCCTCGTGCTCCTCCTTTATGAGTCCATGATTAGAGATAGTCAACAATAGGTTGAATCCTTCCCAAATGACGCATCTCTTTCACTTGTCACTTGGTTCCATTTTTATCTGCGCTCTATGTTTGCGCCACCTGTCAACCACGCGGACCCACCTATCAAGTGTGCTATGTGTTCATACAAGCCCTCGACGCTCGGCACTTCGTGGCTTCTGCAGTCGAAATCCAATTCTTTCAAATCCCGAGTTCACGATACGCGATACCACGTGGAGGTTCTTATCCAACAGTTCTCCCGTGGTTTGGATCCAATGGTGTGGATCTCCTTCCCTTCTCCTCACAACTTCACACAAACTAAGAATTTAGTCTGGTCCTCAAAACTCACGAACCCTGATTTTTTGAAATGATCCAATGATGTGGATTGAAATGAGATCAACAACTCGTATTGACCTTTGAATCCTGGGTGATGGGTTTCAATGGCCTCTAACCACCTTGCAACTCCACTAGATCCTACAGTCCTCGCGACTTCACGAGCTCTACATGGAGAATTTTGACCACCCAATTCACTCCTCAATGGCTTATGTCTAATGACTGAGTGTTCTCCTTCCTGAACTTAACTTTGATGCGATGGTTTTGATCTTCGTCTCCCTTTGAACACTTCAAAGGCGTTATCTCTCCTGAGATTTCGCTTGCAATTCAATCCTTCCAAAGGGTTTCCTACTTGCACTCCTTGCGGCAAACTTTCAAATAACTTCCAGTTATTTGAGTCTTCGACCTTATGCACTCTTTGCAATAGTATTCCTTGAGCCTTCACCTTAGTTGATAAGTTCTAAGGTCTCAACTAGCCTGCGCACACCTTGCATGGCTCTGTGCTTCACCTGCACTTCTACTGATTATGAGAACAATGGTATTTCTCCTGATATTTTTGAGATAAAACTCAAACCCTCATCAACGCACACCTTGCGAACATTCATTGCACTCCTTGCAGGAATTCTCAAGATGAGAAACAATTGAAACTCATTCTTCTCCTCTCTCAGACTTCATGCATTCAACATGAAATAACACATTCAACACAACATTGAAACAAACGCATAAACAAAGAAATAAATCAACTGTAAGCATACCATTCAGCAAATGTAAATAGTATCCATCATAACACCATGAAAATTGAGTCAAAGCTTAATATATTAACTCAAGTGCTCCTGTACATGGGTTCTTCTCTATAGCTCTCTGCTATAGCTCAACAGCTTATGAATTCTCTTATTCTTCTATTCTAATGATACAATAATACAAGGGTGAGGGTGTCTATATCCGTTTTCCCTCCTACGCTTCTAAAACTGTCCAATCTCTTAATTCAAATCTACCTACTTTCATTAAATATACTTAATGTCTATTACATCTGGCAGATGAGAGAAAATTGCTCAAGATCTATTTACAACATGCAAGTACGCTTACTTTAACTACTACATTAATATCTTCCCATTAATTTTCCAAAAACATTTCAAAATGTGCAAAATGTGTGTTGTGCTTTTCTAGCTATCTTATTCCTTCATGCTTGCTTGGTTGGTTTCTTACGATGCTCCTGCATCATACTCCCTCACCTGAAAATTTTCATGAACACCTATTCATGAGCTCTTGCACAGTCTATCCATGCTTATGAATTTCTGCTTCATCTTCCCAACTAGCATCTTCAACTGGATGTCCTTTCCACTTGACCAAGTATTCAAAATACTCTTTTCTCCTGGTCTTCTTGCTAATCCTTTTGTCAATTATTCTTTCCATGTGTGGCTTTTCAGCTACAGGCATTTCCTTGGTCCATTGAATCTCTTTATGTTCCTTCTCTACTCCTACTTCTTCAGCCCTGTAAGGGTACAAATCCGCAACATTGAATATCGGTGAGATTTCGATCCCATTAGGTAATTCAATCTCATATGTGTTTGCCCCAAATTTCTTCATGACCTTACACGATCCAATCTTTTTCATCTTCAGTTTGTTATATGTTCCCCTTAGGAACCTCTCCTTCCTCAGATGTTCAATAAATAGATCACCAAATTCAAATTGAAGTTCTCACCTGTGTTGATCTTCTCTCTGCTTATATTCTTGACTGGAACTCTGCAATCTCTCCTTAATTCGATTGTGAAGCTCCTTCATTCCTTCTGCAAATTCCTCGGCACTAGCACTCCTGAATTCATTTTGTTTTGAATCTTTCAATTCAGAAACTCTCGTTGGCTAAATTCCATATAAAATCTGGAATGGACTCTGCCCAGTGCTTCTATTGAGTGAATCATTGTAAGCAAATTCCGCCCATGGTAGAATGTGATCCCATTGACTGTGGTGTTCAGTCACTAAGCTCCTCAACAAATCTCCCAAAATCATGTTCACAACTTCTGTCTGTCCATCCATTTGAGGATGATACGCTGAGATAAAAGATAAAATTTTCCCCATCTTCTTCCATAAATTCCTCCAGAAATGTCCTACGAACTTGGTATCCCGATCAGAAATGATACTCCTTGGCAAGCTGTGAAGTCTCATGACTTTCTTGAAAAACAAGTTCGCAATATGAGTTGTCACTAGTTTTCTGGCATGGTATGAAATGTGCCATCTTTGAAAATCTGTCGACTACCAAAAGATCGAATTATAGCCTCTCTATGGTCTTGGCATTCCCACTATAAAATCCATGCTCACTGCATCCCATGGCCTTTCTGGTATGGGTAATGGTTGGTATAACCCTATGTTTTTCCTTTTCCCTTTTGTGTGCTGACAAATTCTGCACCTATCCATGAATTTCTTAACATTTGTTCTCATCCTTGGCCAATAATATGATCTACTCAACTTTGAGAACGTCTTATCATGACCGAAATGTCTAGCCAATCCTCCACTGTGTTTCTCCTTCAGCAAATTCTCCCTCATGGAGCATTTTGGAATACATAGTTGATTGCCCCTGAATAATAATCCATCTTGGATCATGTATTTGGTCCATTAGCTTCTATCCCTGAGAAATGGATTCTCAGCTGCCTCATATGCTTCCTTAAAATCCAGGTCATCCTTGTACATTTCTTTGAGGTTATCAAAACCCAAAGTCTTGACTCTGAATTCTTGCATAAGCAAACATTTCTTGCTCAAAGCATCAACAACTTTGTTAGCAGCTCTAGAAATATGCTTAATCACAAAAGTAAAATTTTGCATGAATTCAACCCATTTAGCATGCTTTTGGTTCAACTTCTCCTGTTGAGTTACGAATTGTAAAGCATGATTATCACTGTACAAAATAAACTCTTTAGGAACCAAATAATGTCTCCATTTCTTCAGTGCTTTTATGACTGCATAAAATTCTTTGTCATATGTGGAGTACTTGATCTTTGCTTCATTCATTTTTTCACTGAAATATGTGATCGACCTGTCATCTTGGCTCAAGACCACTCCAATTTCAAATCCACTCGCATCACACCTGACCTAGAATGTCTTGCTGAAATCCGACAAAACCAGAATTGGTTGCTCAGTGATCCTCTTCTTCAGCAGACTGAAGCTCTTCTCTACTTCTTCTGTCCAGTGAAAAGATTTATGTCTTTTCTTCATCATATCCATCATTGGTGCGCTAATTCCACTGAAGTTTTGGATGAATTTCCTGTAGAATCTAGCTAAACCATGGAAGCTTCGAACTTCAAACACACTTTTCGGCAATGGCCAATTCTTAATTGCCTTTACCTTTTCTGGGTCCATCTTTAACTCATTTGCAGAGATAACAAAACCCAAATAAATGATTTATGTCCTCATAAATGATGATTTCTTCATATTAATCAGTAATTTCTCTTGCTGTATCCTCCTCATCACTGCAGCTAAATGCTTTAAGTGCTCTTCTTTTGTCCTGCTGAAAATTAATATATCATCAAGATATACAATGACGAATTTCATCCAATGAAATCCTTTACGAATTCATTCATCAATCTCATGAAATTACTGGGCACATTCGTTAAGCCAAATGGCATAACAATCCATTCATACAGCCCCTCATTTGTCTTGAATGTTGTCTTCCATTCATCACCTTCTCTCATTCAAATTTGATGATACCCGCTTTTCAAATCAATTTTTGAAAAAACTTTGCTCCACTCAAGCAATCCATCAAGTCATCCATCCTTGGCAATGGAAATATGTATCTGATGGTAATCTTATTGATTTCCCTTGAGTCTATACACATTCTCCAGCCTCCATCTTTCTTTGGGATGAGCACTATCGGAACAATGCATGGACTCAAGCTCTCTCGAATTAATCCCTTGTCCATTAAGTCCTGGACCTGTCTCTTAACTTCTTCATTTTCCTATGGCGTCAACCTATACGTGGCTTTGTTTGGAAAACCGGTTCCAGGTATAAGATCGATATGATGGCTTATACTCTTGATAGGTGGCAACGAACAAGGTAGTTCATCCACTACTTTATTAGCAAATTCTTCCAGCAACTCCTGGATTTCTTCTGGTAGATCATCTATTCTTGTACTAGTCAAAGCAATTTTAGGCTTCCTGACCACAATAAATTATGTGTCTTCCTTCTTCTTAACCACCTTAAGAAGTTCCTTCCCACTCATGAGAAGTACAGTGTTGCTCATCTATGTTTTCACCTCTTAGCTTTTAATCGACAGCAACATGTGCATCCTCCCATTCTTCTCCAGGGTGTACGTGTTCTTTCTCCCATCATGAACCACATTTCTATCATATTTCCATGGTCTACCCAGCAATATATGACAAACATCCATGGGAATGATATCACATAATATTTCATCTTTATATCCTCCTATTTTAAATTCGACTAAACATTGTTTAGTGACATTTACATGATGTCCTTTTTGGAGCCACAAAACTCTGTATGGGCTTGGATGTACAATAGTCTCCAACTCCAGCTTTTCTACCATCTCTGTAGATACGAGATTGCCTGTGCTACCATTGTTCACGATGACCTTGCATACCCTGTCTTTAGTTTTGCAAGCAGTCTGAAACAGACTATTTCTTTGGGCTGGGTTCTCTGCCTCCTTCTTCGGCTTCAATAGAACTTTCCTCATCATCAAAGATCTTCAGCCCTGAGTGTATTCTGCCTCAACATTTCATTCTTGAGCTTCGACAATGTGAGTTTCACCACCATATTTCTTCTTATCTAGACATTCATAGGATTTATGTCTGATTTTTCCACAAACAAAGCATTTCACTTCACCTCCTCTACCTCTTCCTCTTCCTCTGGCTCGAGGAAAAGTATTTCTATCAGCATACCACCTTCCTTGTGAGCTTCCTCCTCTCTCAAGTTGAGTTTGAGGTTTCTTCCCCTCTTCTTTAGGTTTCTAAGTTATGTCTTGGGCAATTTTTTTGCCTCTGGCTTCACTTCTACCCCGACCTTTTTGACCTTGCTTTCGGCTCATCTTCTCTTTAGCTTTCAGAGCCATCTGATAAGAATCTTGCACAGTATGAATGGTCATCATGCTCATCTCATATTGAATGTCATATCTCAAACCATTCATGTACCTGGAAACTTTTTCATCATCGCTTTCCCGATGACCTACTCTGATGTTTATCCTGTAGAATTCTTCGGTGTATTCCTTCACTGACATCAACTTTTGTCTGAAATTTTGCATCCTCAGAAATAGAGTGATTTGACAATCCCTGGGTATAAATTTGTCTTTCATCTTTGCAACCATTCTTGATCCGGATTTATGTAGGAACACAATGAAATACAGAAATATGCATAAATGCAGAGATGCAGCGGAAATAAGACTTCATTTCATTAATAACAAATGACTGAAATATGCTTACAGACAGAATGTAAATAAACTAGCTAAGGCGCTGGTAGCTTATCTCT